>PVHY01025530.1:0-10512 GCA_004024945.1 Uropsilus gracilis
CTACTGGCAACAACTGACTCAAAGGCCAAAAAAACATACTTTTTCTAATTAAAAATATGAAGTGAACAGGTATTTCTAAGAGTTCAAGTTTTCTTTTTGAGATTAAAATGACAATTCAATGAAAACTTTCCTGAATTAAGAACCTCAGTTTTTTCTTTCAGTACCGTAACATCTATTTTCTGATCCAGTTATTCTAGAAAAGTAACCTCTAAAAATAATCGCTGCCTTCCCCCCCCCTTAGTTTTTAAAGTTCTTACTATCTTCCAGACATAGCAGTCAACACTTGACAGTCTGACATTACCAGTAGCATTTCCTGTCTCCTCAGTGTAGACGTGGCTTCTCATGACCACACTGTATTTTACAATTATTTACCCAGGAGTTGTGTCATCTTCTTTACAAAGCGGATGAGAAGGTACCTTAACAATATCATGAGGAAGCTGAGTGACGGCTCTTATGTGACCAGGGTGCTAGATAAAGAGTGGGCATTTAAGGCTTTTCCTTGATTTGATGTGGATTTTCCTGGAACAGAACTGATTCGGTCTATCCCGTCTCCTCTTTTCCTTGAAGAACAAGGAGGGAGCAATTCACATCATCTTCAAGATTTATAGACTAAAGGCCCCCGACAGATTCCAAGGCCCCCGGGACTCCTGGGTGTGTCTTGTCTTGGATGATTTCTTTCTCTTTCCAATTAGTGATGGTATGTTTACTGTCCTCACTTACCCAGAGCAGAACATGTAACATCAACAATCAAAAGCATTCAACTGCATGTTGTTGAAAGCATGCCGTTATTAACTTTTAAAAAGAATGCTGCATTTTCAACCAGGAAATTATGCCTTGGGCAACTCTCCATAGCTCTGTTCCAGCTTATTAAATATCATTCTTATTTGAGCCTGATAAAAGATAATTGCTGTGTGGGATTACATGGCTAATTAAGGGTCTACTGAAGAAAGCTAATCCATCATGCAGACATTTTCCTTGTGTCCTGCCAAGTACCGAGGGCTAGATTTATGGTACATGGTACACACTGTAGCTGTCATATATGTGTAAGTATGTATGGAGACCTAACAAACACATGGGCTCATTTGTTCTATAGATGATGTTTTATTCCACCCATGGCAGTACAAACAGCAAGGCTGGCAGTGGTCTTGAGTTCTCAGGGTTCTGGAGGGAGGCGCAGTGTGGACTGCTGTGCAGACACATTTCTTTAACAGGGTCATGGTACATCTCAAGAGGGTCAGCGGTGTGTCACACTTTGTTATTTCAATAATGCATTTTTCAAGTTGCCGAGACTAAATTTTTAAAAACCGAAATGCTCACACGCTGTGATTTGTAAACCATCCCGAGGAAAGTGAAGGGTAGTTACAGGGAAAAAGGACTGCTAGTCAAAATAAAGAATTCCATGGATATTACTAATATAACTACTGACTCTTTGAAAACATTCACACTTTGTGATTGAGAATAATGAGTATGAATCCAGAGCCATAAGAAAACAACCCAGGTAGTATTTTCTAATTCTTTGAACAAAGTATCAAAGTAATTATGAAATCTCCCTTTAAGCCTCCAGTGGACTTAGATGCTATATTACTGAATGGAAAATAGCTAACATATATTTTCTGCAGTTTAATGACATTTTGCACTTGTTTCTTGCGATGAGATATAAAATGAAAAAGGGCCTTTCCTGTTCCCTCAGTATTAAAAATCCTTAGTGTTGTCCTTTTCTGTAGCTTCCTAATTTATATTAACAGACTTTTCAATAACAATCCCCGCTTCAGTGTAAGGATTCCATGTGACACGGTCATACTTTTTGTGTAGTTTTTTGAAGAAGCAAGTCATGCTTTTTTTGTTTGTTTTAAATCATCACACAGACACAGCTGGAGTTTAGAAAGCCACACAGGCAGGCGTCCTTCTTTTCCCTGTTCGGAGCGGCTCTTTCCTCTCCTAGCTGGAGGAAGGTGGGAGATAAAGATGAGGGGCTCAGAGCAGGTTTCCTCTGCTCGCAAATCAAAAGTAGCATCCTCAGCTTGGCAACGACTTGCTATTTCCCAGCAGGCTGCCAGTTTATCCTGAAGAGAACTATAGATAAGAATGCAGGGCCATAAATCAATGAAAATATGCCCAAATGAAACCATTTGGTGACATTTTGCCTCCCAGCACTCCAAACAGGTCAAGGTCATTTTACAGAGTAGGAGCCCAAATTAGCTTATTTCCCATGACAAAGCTCTCCAGCTGCAAGATTTGGCTGACTAAAGCCAGGAGAACAAGCATCGAAGTTGATGACCAGATGGAAAGAGAAAGGAAAGAGGAAAGCAGTTTTCAGGGCTAGACTGGGGAGTCATTTCCCTTTCTACTTGCTTGCATGGCCTGCTAGCAAGTGTCTGTGAGAACGCAACGGTCCTCCCGTTGTTTCTAGCAAATACACACCCCTTTCTGTTTTAGAAGACCCTCCTCACTCAGATGACAAACTCCTGAAGACGGCAGGGAGACACGCGGTGGTGCCCTTCCTGTCTCCCCACATCCCATCGTTAACGTCATCTGGGGTGGTGGGCGGGGGGCTGACGCTGGCAGAGAGTGGGCTCTGCGCCTATGAACCCTACTCAGGAGCGAAGCTGCGGTTGCTTCCCTGTCACCGCCTGATGAGGAAAGAGCCGGGTGTGATGCTCAGCTCGGACATCCGCATGTAAGCCACGTGTGTCTGTCTTCACCCCTCCCAGGACCCACTGACCGTCTCTGCAGGTGGCCACACACCCTAGGTTCCTCATGCACCTGAGGAACCCCAGCTGCCACCTCGAGACCCAGCGTCCGGGGGCTTTGAAGTATCAGAAGCCTCACGATTGGGCGAAACACCCTCCTGCTGCCTGTGGTGCGCCTGGGAATGCCGGGGCCAGGCAGGGAGGCGCGGACTCCCGCCGAGCTTAAAGACCTGGCAGAAGACAGCTGGGAGTTATGACCCACCTCGACGTCCCAGGTTTCTAAGTGGTTGCCCGCTTCCTCTTATTTGTAAAGGCCGCATCGTGCAGAGAGCCGAGGGTGCCTCTGCCTGGGTTTGATGTGTGATGTTGTGCCCCAGGTGCCCCGGCTGTCTTGGTGAACAACGCACGCTAGAGTGACCTCAGAGACCAGGATCCAAGCGTTACAGGCTAGCCGCTGGGTGCTTGTTTCTTTGTTTTTTTTGAGACCAGGTCTCGCTGTTTTTGCCCGTGGAACTGCAGGCTCACGTTGCCCAGGGTACCACGGACTCAAGCCATCCCCAGCCTCAGCTTCCCAGGTAGCTGGGAGGACAGGTATGCGCCACCACACACAGCTATTTTTTGGCACTAGGTCTCGCTGTTTTTGCCCCAAGTGGGACTCGAACCGCGATCCCTGGCCCGGGCCGCTTCATAGGCTGAAGCTTACAGGCACGCGCCACCGTGCCCAGCTGTTGGGTGCTTGTTTCTTAAGTGTGAAATGATGCTCAGGATTAGCTGGTTCCCTCCCAAGGACTAGTCCCCTCTTAACAACCTGGCAGCTGTTTTCTTCACTAGCCCGAAGCACGTCTTCCCCGCCAGCCTGCTTTCAATACGTCTGATATTCCTCGATATTCCTCGGTGATTTGTGACGCCCCCGAAATCACTAGCATTCCTTCCTCAGACCACAGCACGGCCCCCTCCCTTTAAAAACTCAAATCCCCTTCTTCAGGGTGGAGGGTTTGACTTGACTCCCACCACCTCAGTCATGGTCTTCCTGGTTAACAAAGACTTTTGTGCCTCCAACACCTGTGTTCCCAGGTGGTGGAGAGGGCCGAGGCCAAGCTATATTTTAAATAACTGTCAGGGCTTTATCAGCGGACTGTTACCGGGGACAACCTGAGAAGGACAAAAGTGGTACTAACTACTGACTTGGGTGAGAGGTGATCTTAAGGAATTTAGGGGTAATAAGTTATTAAGAACATGGTTAAAAACCCAATCAGGGTATCTTGACTAAACAGAGTCATATTTTGCTCGTCCACAAGTGGTGAAGCTTTTATGAGAATCTACAGATTGTACCTGAGAAATTTTGAGCTTTTCTGTTAGTGTATAGTTATAGAAAGGATTCCTCCCCAAAGAACATTTAAAGTTGCTACCGACTATAGAAACCTACTGACTGCAGGGACAACTGAGGACATCACTGTCATCCCACAGCAAGCTGCAGAATTCATCAGTTATCTGTTTACTACATAGAATTTTTCTGAAACTTACAGGAGAGGTGTGCATGTGGCATTAAGCCAATCAAAGCCAACAAAGGAGAGGAGAGAACAAAGAGGGAAGCTGTAACATGGCGGCTACTCCCAGCCCCAAGCCTGAGAGGCCCCGAACACAGGCAGGCCGCTGCTTCCCCATACACTGTGCGCCCGGCAGTTGGCGGGTTCAGTCCTGCCTGAGCCCCCCCGGCTTTCTCTCTGCTTCCGGCACCAGACTCGACCGTGGCTGTCTCAGAAGCCAGCTCTGTGTGCATTCTGACTGCAGTCCTCTCTCTGTTTTCTGAGGAACGTTGTCTCGCCTTTCACTAAGCAAATTCCCGCTGCAGTTTCAAATGCATCGGTAAGGATTCCCTCTTTTATGACATGTTTTTCCGCATCCCGTATCTTCCCTTTGCCACTAGAAATAATAATGAGAAGCCTCGGAATGACCTCTCCCGACGTCATCCTCCAGTTCCCGTGACACAATGCTATATGTACACCGCGTCCCAGGGACTTAGGATCTGTATGCTGAAAACTACTCACCCTGTTGGGCTGTCTGAGCCCCTAGTCAAGGACTGTGAGGTGTTAGCCTTAAGCAGCCTGGCTCCTCAAGCAGTGCCTGGCATGGGGGCAGTGCAGAAAAATTACTGGAAGGAGAGGTTAGTTGAAACTACGCTGCTCACAATGTACATAATCAATGTAAGAACTGAACATGTGGCTTAAAGCATCTTGACCACTGCTTCTTGGGAAAGTGTAGATGTGTCATTTTCCATCGCAATCTTAATCAAACTAAGCGTCTTTTGGGCCTTTCTGACCAGTCACTCTAAAGTCATACACATTTTGAGCTGGTTTTGTATATGGTGTGAGGGAGTTGTCTTGGTTCATTTTTTTGCATACGGTGGTCCAGTTTTCCTAGCATCATTTGCTGAAGAGGCTAGCCTTGTTCCCGTGTAAGTTTTTCACTCTTTTGTCAAAGAGTAGTTGACTATATATGCGTGGTTTTATTTCTGGACACTTAATTCGGTTTCACTGGTCTGACTGTCTGGTTTTGTACCAGTACCATTATGTTTTAATTACTATGGCTTTGTAGTATAATTTGAAGTCTGGAATAGTAATAACTCTATTCTCTCTCTTTTTTGGTCAGGAGGATTTTTGATATTTGAGGTCTTTTGTTATTCCATAGAATTTCAGTAATTTTTATCTCTTTAAAGAAAGTCATTGGGATTTTTATTGGAACTGCATTGAATCTGTAGACTGCTTTTAGTAGAATAACCATTCTGATAATGTTAATTCTTCCAATTCATGAGTAGGGAATGTCTTCCCATTTTTTCATGTCTTCTATTTCTTTTAAGACTGTTTTGTAGTTTTCTTTGTATCAAAGAACTCACACAACTTAGCAAAATTAAAGCGAAAAGCCCAATCAAAAAGTGGGAAAACAAACTAAAAAGACTCTTCTCCAGAGAGGAAATACAAATGGCCTATAGGCATATGAAAAACTGCTCTACATCACTAATAATCAGGGAAAGGCAAATCAAAACCACACTGAGATACCATTTTATACCAGTAAGAACGGCTCATATCAAAAAACGGGCAACAAGTGCTGGTGGATGTGGCGAGAAAGGAAAGTGGTGTGGAGGACCCTCAAACTACTGAAAATGGAACTACCATTTGACCCAGTAATCCCACTACTGGGAATCTACCCAAAGGACACAAAAACACCAATTCAAAGGACACCTGTACTCAGGTGTTTATTGCAGCACTATTTACAATAGCCAGGATATGGAAACAACCCAAATGCCCCCAAACTGATGAATGGCTGAAAAAGATGTGGCATAATTACACAAAGGAATATTATATCAATCAGAGAAGACAAGCATATGTCACATGGTTGGAGCTAGAAGGAATCATGTTATTGGAAATAAGTCAGAAGGAAAAACAAATACTGGATGGTCTCACTTATATGAGGGATACAGGGAAAAGAAACAGACAAGAAAAACTTAAAACTGCGAACAGAATGGAAGCAGAGAGCAAAAGAAGGGGAGGAGGGTAAAATCAGGGAGGGAAGGGCATAAGAGATTAAGATGGTGATAAGATGAGTGATAAGATGGGTGATAAGGTGATGGGAGAACCCCAGGTAGACTATGAGGTAATATATATGTGTGTGTGTGTATATATATGTATATACATATATGTACACATATGTGTGTGCAATCAAAAAATTTTTAAAAAGTCAAGTACACAATGATTTCTCTAGAAATCATAAGTGAAACAAGATCTTGTCTTATTAGTAGAATAAAATTCCTAAAAGGGTAGTAAAGAAGTTTATATTTAAAAAGTATGAAAATTCATCTTTTTTAAATTGGGAGTTCATTATCAAGATATATAATGTGCACAGCTGCCATAAAACTTAAGTTCATCAGAGGTAAACCAATTCGGCACTTCAAACAGGAATCGGTCAGCCCCAAATAGAAACCAGTGTGACATGACTTATCTAGTATGGATTGTATGTAATACAATCTGTCCAGGTTAGACCAAGGAGCCGGGCACCAACCAGTCATCCAGGAAGTGGTACGACCCATTCAGAAGTTCTAATTTTTTGAGGGTTCTCCAACTCTCTTCCTATTTGTTAAAGTACAGAACTCCAGCTAGGCACTGTACAGGAGGCATAACAAATTTAGAAAAGGTATTTTTCCAGGCTTTTTAATATGAAAATCCAGTTGCTACTACAGGTGCAAGTTAAGTCTGAAGTTAACAATACTGCTGACACATAAACAGGATTAAGAAATCGATGTTTGTGTTCCATAAATAGAATCCTGATTATTTTTCCACCTATCATCTTTCAGTCTGTCTTTTTTTACTATCTGCATCTTAAAGACTGCAAATAAACAACGATGAACATCGATAAAAGAGAAACTGAATAAACATGTACTATGTCCCAATTACGATACAAGACGAACTCTTACAGGATACCACTTCATCAATTTCTGGAAGGTGACATTGCGTAATTGAAAAAAATTGGATGGCTTTTTAAATTAGCCTACAAGCAAAAGGCAACTTCACAGTCATTCTTGATTAGAAAAAAAAAAAATCAAAGCAAAAAGTGACTGCCCTCTAAAAAAAATTCCCTTAAATTAATTCCAAGTTGATAGACATCCAGACTCTAGGGTATATCCATTTCAAACCTAAATATGCAATGCCATGGTGATACTAGAACAAATCACAAAACTCCATGGCATAATGCTGCTAATAATGGCATGAACAGTAACAACACAGAATAACAGCTATTACTGAGTGAATATTTGTATGTGCCGGGACTGACATGTTTTGTGCTTAAGCTTCATAATCTTCATTTGAGGCCGGAAGAATATTCTACCCAGCAAACTGAAGTTAGTTGTCGAAGAGTCACAATAAGCAAAAAACGTAAATCTGCACGGATGGAGCGCCTGTTACTAACGTCTCTGGGCCTGGGTTCATAAAGGTGCTCGGAACACCTCATTCCCAGTTAGCACGGCCGAAAGAGCTCCCAGCCAGGCTGTGTCCTGGATGGTCCGTGGGGCGCTCGAGTGTGGAAGCAGCAGAATAAAAATCTGTTGTGTTCTGATGTACATAATCAAACACTGTTTAAACTTTTTTTTGATTTCCAGCAAAGTTGCAAGAGCAATTTAATGGAGGAAAGATAGTCTCTTCAACAGATGGCACAACTGTAACTGACAGCCGTAGCCAAAATAATACATTTCAACCAAAGCTGTAGATATAGCTTATACCTACAGTTTAATACAAATGCATCATATTTATAAAACTCTTATATAAAGACAAAACTTCCTGGACTAGGCAAAAGTTCTTAGATTCGATACCAAAAGCACAATTTATAAAAAGGAAAAAAAAAAGTGATATATTGGATGTCATTAAAATTTAAAAAAAAAAATCTCAATAGAGACCTTTTTAAAGAAGATGGAAATACAAGCTGCAAAATTAGAGAAGATATTCAAATCCACATATCCAACAAAAAAATAACATCAAAAACAGGGAAAAAAACCCCTCAAATTTCAGAAGTAAGAAAAAAAGTCCAATCAGAAAATGAGCAAGACAGGATACATTTCACCAGAGAACACAGG
This sequence comes from Uropsilus gracilis, assembly GCA_004024945.1. Classification (NCBI taxonomy): domain Eukaryota; kingdom Metazoa; phylum Chordata; class Mammalia; order Eulipotyphla; family Talpidae; genus Uropsilus; species Uropsilus gracilis. Next base: position 8,311 of record PVHY01025530.1, read on the forward strand.
AAGGACAAATAACAACACAAAAGGATGGTCAACATTATTAGCTGCTATTACTGTTTTCTCCCCACATCATTTTAATATTAAGTGGTGGAGATAAAGATTTCTAAAAGTACAGTAATTTTGTTATATACTCATATAACTAAAATTTTGAAGATGCTTAATAATGTTAGCAATAACATTATCTGGACAAGCCATACCAAAGTCATGCATGAATTAATATTCCAATGATGAAGAAATAAAAAATTTATGAAGGAACCCAGAGGATCACACTGTCCAGTGTGAGACAAATCACAGAACTTGGCATTCAGCTTTACTGAACAGCTACAAGGACATAAGCAACTATAAACTGCCCTTCTCAAATCAGAGGCCTAGTGCAGAAAATGAATAAAAACCATAGATAGATGGGTTGGGTCCCACGTGAACAGCCCAGTGAAGGTGATTTGTGGACATTTTTTAAACGAAATTTTAGTGATGAGGCACGTGTTTCCGAGATGGCTTACGTGGCACAGCTTCACATCTCCACAAGGGCACATGCTTTGCGCACCCTCAACCAAAGTCCATGCCAGGCCCCACCCCCTTCTCGCCACCTCTCTCCCCTCTGCACATCCCTCTCCTGCCTTATTTTCCAGAGTCGAAGAGTTAATTTTTTAAGTTTGATTCTTCGCTATTTGTATCCCACAACTCTGTGAAACTGCCTAGCACATCCTGAGAGACACTGACAGCTGGACTTTGATTTTCTCAAGCTAGCACACCTGAGTTTGAGCCGAGGCGGGATCAGCTATAAGCAGCCAGTAGAAAATACCATAATTCTTGGAATATTTGGAGAAAAGACTACATTTGATCTTTCTAGGGATGGATTATCATTGTGTGTCACTGGATTAAAGTCACAAATTCAACTGTGTATTAGTTACTTGTAGTATAAGGACTTTCCCTGTGAAAAGACAAAGACATTGGCTTACCTTGTATCACATGTGAGTTGTCTTTCAAGAAGAAATTATACAGGTATTTGGGGATGAAAGCAGACATGCACGCATACGCCAGGGCTGAGAGAGAGAGAGGAAGGCGGAGGCATGTGCCTAGTTAGTCACTGACTCATCAGCAGCACTCACTCAGCACCTCTTCAGTTACTACAAGCCAGAGCTATGCTCATGATTGATGGGAGCACACATTTCAAGGGGACTGGAAAGACCCTGCCCTTAAGAACAAGATATTCTGGACGAGTAAGCAGAAAGTTACCCTAATAACTTTCTATTCTCAATTTAGCATGGCAGTCACCAGCAGACAGTAGTAAACCCATTTTTACCTAAACGTTATACATATTTTTAAGCTCTAAGGGTGATCATTACCAGTGAGCCACACAAATCTCAAAATTCTTGATTTCTGTTAATGCAAACCAAAAAAAAAAAAGGTGGGCATTTAGGATGCATGAGAGCTTGTTCTAAGTCAGCATTCCAAACATGGGTTCCTTACCGTTCTTGGATCAGTCCATATGTGATAATGGGCTCTGCTGACCCAAACACAGCAAAACCTCAGGTCGAGAATAATGAGTAATGCTATCAGAGAATAGCGGATTTTAAAAACTGTCCAAATGGTCAAATTAGGGATCATGCTCTCTTCTCAATTGCAGAGAGCTAAGCAAATGCCTGACATGCAGGAGAATTTGAAAAGACGGCTTCAGAGAACGAGGCTTCCAGAAATTCATGCTCTATATGGTAACACTCCACATGTGATACCACTGGCTCCAAGTTTAACAAATACTTACTGAAAAGCCTCCTATTTGAAAGAATATAACAGGGAGACAAAAGTCTTTCAGTTTTTGAATAGAGTATGTTAGACTACGCCAAACAATGTTATTCACACAGTAAACAGCTTACCTTCATTATTGAAATTTAAATACAGGAATGGAGCACAGAGTGAGTCAAGACCTGGCGGAGAAAGTTGGGAAGAAGTTAAATAATGCGTTGTAGATCTGCACCTCACCCAGTTCTGTCATCCTTGTGGAGCATTGATCACTGTTCTCCCTTCTAGAAATATGCTACTCCGTGCTGACCGTTGTGAGGTACGCCCCAAACAAATCAGCTATTACAGAATACTGTGGGATACAGTCAATGTTATTGTAAGAGAGAGAAATAAGGGAGAAGGAAGATGCAGTGGTGACAGAATGCTTATGCTATTACCCCACTACTGCCTCTGAATAGGTGACCT
>PVHY01025531.1:0-18306 GCA_004024945.1 Uropsilus gracilis
TAGATAGATAGATTAGATAGATAGATAGATAGATAGATAGATAGATAGATAGATAGATAGATAGATAGATAGATAGATAGATAGATAGATAGATAGATAAGATAGATACCTATATTTATTTGGGGGGGGTTGAGACTAGATCTCCCTATTTTTGCCCGCAGAACCGCAGGCTCACGTTGCCCGGGGTACCACAGACTGAAGCCATCCCCAGCCTCAGCTTCCCAGGTAGCTGAGATGACAGGCGTGCACCACCTCACCCAGCTATTTTTTGGGGACTAGGTCTCGCTACGTGCCCCCAGCAGGACTTGAACCGTGATCCTTGGCCCCAGCTGCAGCTTCCTAGGCTGCCGCTTACAGGCATGCGCCACCATGCCCGGCCTAGTAAAATTTTTTTGATCAGTAAAATACACATGGGATGTCTTATAGGGACGCCTCATGAATTATTTTGTAGAAAAATGCTGAAACCCACTGGGCCAATCTTGACCTATGAAAATTCCTGGGGGTGCGGGCAGTAGAGACCGCGCCCTCCGCAGCCACACCATGATGGTTGGGACTGTCCCACAGACGCTCCACTGGCCTTGGGGTCCGGTGGGATGGAGCTGGGGTCAGCCCGGGGAGTTGCTGGGCCCTGCCGGCGCCCCACCACACATCTGAGCCCTGTGAAGAAGCAGGGCTTGTTGGGGGGGGACGGGGAGGCGTGTTGGGGGGGCGGGGAGTCCGCCATAGACCCCTCTGGGTTTGCCTCCACTCCAGAGAGCCCCAATCAGGAATAAGTACCTCAAGACAATTTTTCATCCACAGAAACCAAATAGGCGAGGTAAGGAGGAAAGACCCTTAAATTTATGCCACCCGAAAAGAACAAGGCGAGCGAGCACCACCCAGCACTGAACTGCGAGAGCAAACAAAATACGACGCCCACAATGTCACCGAGGAGCTGTGACCAGAAACCTGGCACAGAGACGCTGCCAACAAGGGCACTGCGCACCCTCTTTGCTCAGAGGGAAGAGGCCTGCCGATTGGCAGGGGCCCCACAGCAAAGCCCCGAAGGAGGAGACCAGGAGACCTCCCATCAGCTGATGGCTGTCCCCTCGAGGAGCTGCTCTACCAAAACAGACAGCTGGGAGTCGGCCCCCAAAGCCGAAGACTGGAAGTGAAAGTGGGTGACCATGAAGGGCTTTTTGCCTTCACTTTAACACACACAGGCCTGCTTCCCTCCCCCGAAGCCGGCTACAAACAGGCCATTTACCTTTAACCTTTAACCTAACCTGAGCCCCTCGGCCTGCTTCTCTCTGAAGCAGGCTGTAACAGCTAATTAGCATTTACACTGACCACCTTTACCATTGACATGCAACAGCCAGCCAGCTGCTCTCTGCCCTCAGCTCCGAAAACTGCAGAAGAAAAAAACTTAAAAACACTTTAAGCTCTATACTTGTGGGTTCTTTTTACCATCCCCAGCCTCCTCAGCCAAAATACCAAACCAATGCAAGACTATCAGTGCAGACTCATGTATTTTTAGCAAAGTAATTTTTATTCGAATAACTACCCAAAAAAAATGTAAGAAAAACTCTGATTACTTTAACATTGTCCAAAACCTTTCTCAGCATTGTCCAAAGTCCTTGCCCAGATTGCCCAGAAATCCTCAGTCTCTCAGTCCTGATCATCTCACCAACATCAGCCAGAGTTCCTCTCCAGACACTTGAAGGCATGTTCCTTTGGCTGCTCCCTTGACTTGCTCCTCCTTGTCTTCCACGCTGTCTTCTCCTTGTCACCTTCAGGTAGCAGGAACTCCATGGTGCCGAACCAGCAAAGTTCACTTTCTTCTCAGGCCTAACTTTTGCACGGCCTCTTTCAGACACAAGTCAAACTCAGCAAAACAAACTCCAACACGGAGTTCAAATCTGCAAACTCCTTAACTGCATTCAGCACATGCTGCCAGTCTGGGCCAGCCAAGGGTTGCAGGCCCCCGGTGGCCACATGGCCAAGCTCACATGGCTCACATCTTGAATCTCTCTATCCGATCTCCATATTGACTCTCTAAAAAATTTAAATTCAAATCTAAATCCTTCTCTTTGTTTCCACACCCTTTATATATCCTGATTTTTCGCCTTCTAGAAAACCTGTTTCACCTTGACCATTTCACTTCCTTTCCCCCTGCATCTCCCTAAAGGGAAATTTCAACTAAAGTCATTTTTACATTTTAGCATCTGTCCTTAAAATTTGCAATCTTAAAACAGGAGACAATGGGGGAGGGGGTAGCACACCCTATCAGAAGCAGGACTGAAGGAGCAACAAAATGTTGCAGAAACTGCTGAGATGAGACCCACCAAGAAACAAGAAACAATCACACTAGCCAAAGGTGCTCGAATTGCCTACAAAGGCAAAAGCAGTACAGGAAAGATAAACAGCAGCTCCACCAAGTCCCAAGAAACCACACCCTCACCAAGGATGAGGAAATAGATCCAGAAAAGAAAGAAAAAAAAAAAAAGACTAAAGGGCTAAACATGGACGAACAAAAAGAAAGGAGGCAAAGAGACCAGAGGGGGTGTGGTGGGGTGGGGTGTTCCCATGGGGATTGTCAATTATACAATCATGTATTGTAAAAAATCCAAAAATAAAGTTAAAAAATTATTAAAAAGACATAAACTTCCTGGGAAACATGGTCATTAAAATAGGATAATCAGGCCAGGCAAGGTGGTGCATGCCTGTAAGCGGCAACCTAGGAAGCCGCAGCAGGGGCCAGGGATCGCGGTTCAAGTCCTGCTGGGGGTCCGTAGGGAGACCTAGTCCAAAAAAATAGCTGGGAGTGATGGCGCACCCCTGTCATCCCAGCTACCTGGGAAGCTGAGGCTGGGGATGGCTTGAATCTGTGGTACCCTGGGCAACGTGAGCCTGTGGTTCCATGGGCAAAAATAGTGAGACCTAGTCTCAAAAAATTTTTAAATAAATAAAGATAATCACACCTTTTAAGCATATATATGATCTAAAGTATACAGGGTTCTTACGACCTAGAATGCTCGAATATCGTTCAGTTCTGACCATCTAAAAGATACGTCACACAGTCTACGGCCATACCACCCTGAACGCGCCCAATCTCGTCTAAAAGATACGTCACACAATTGAGCCTAGGAAACATTGGATTTACGAGAATGATCCACAGGAAAAGTGAGGTTTACTACACGGGACAATGCACTGACTTGTGTAATGACTTTTAAAGACACACACTGGCTTTTATTTTTATTTTAATATTTTTATTTTTGGATTTTGTACAATACATGATTGCATAATTGCTGACCCCCAAGGGATTGCCCCACCCCACCACGCCCCCTCTGGTCTCTGCCTCCTTTCTTTTTGTTTGTGCATGTTTAGCCCTTTGGTCTTTTTTATATATATAGTATCTTCACTGGCCATCCGGCGCCTTTGGCTGGTATCCATGCTTCTTGCTCCTTGGTGGCTGCACTTTCTGTTGTTTTCTGCCTCATTTGGCTGCTCCTTCCCATTACGTTTCAGGTCTTCGGTTTTGGGGACCCCACACTGGCTCTCAACGTTTCGCCTTCAGCTAGTCTCTGAGGCACTGTGAGCTACAGCAATGCAGCTCGCCTCTAATTCCCGGAACACGGAGGCCTTTGCTCTTCTCTGACCCCAAAGGCCCAGGAAAACAAACCTGCAGCAAATTCCGGGGTCGCAGAACAGGCCCGTCTCCGCGCAGCCTCGGGGGAAGCTTCCTTCATTTCTCCTTCCACCAGGAAAGCGGGACCTCCTCGGGCTCGGGCTGAGCTGAGCCGCCAGACCGGCGGCCCCGCGGCTCAGCAGCCCCGCGAGCGAGTGGCCAGCCGGCCGGAAGTCTGGGGTCCTGCCTGGCGGAGAGGGAGGAGCCGCGGGGTGGCCCAGAGGTCACCCCTCTGTTAAATGACAGAGGCAGCGCAATCCCTGGAGGCCTTGAGCACCTCAAGGCCCAGATACAAATTGCTCCTCAGCCCTCCCGCCTGCTGGCGTGGGCCGGCACCTCCTCTCCATCTCTCCGCTCCCTCCCCCTGCTGGCTCTCAGCCTCTCAGGCCCAGCCCCCCAAGCACCCTGACCCACAGCCCAGCCCCCCAGTCCTCCAGGTCCCACAAGCCGCTGCCACATCTCTTTATTTTTCTCTCTCTCGCTGACAGCTGCTCAGCCTGTTGGAGGACCAGTCACAGGGAGCCAGGTGGTCTGTGAGGGCGAGAAAGGCTGTCATCAGGCTTGCTGGAGTCAGAAGGCCTCTCAGATACCTGGAGGGGCTGCAGAAGGGAAGGGTGAACAGCCACCCCCTCGGTCTGCAATTCAGGGAGGAGAGGGCGTTTCCAAACATGATCTCAAAGGCCATAAAACCATGAGCCTGAGGTGTGCATCTTCCCTGCAAGAGCACGCAGGGGAGAAGACTCCTTTTGTTCTGCCAGTCTCTAGAAGCAATTTGGCCCACGGTTTTTTGTTTGGTTGCTTTTTTACTTTGTATTTTATTTTTACTTTAGTTTTTTCCATACAGATTTGTTTTTTGTTTTATTTTACATTATTTACATATGAATCTCACATCTCTGTGATGTGGGGTTCACCCTCCCTCCCTGACCGTTCCCACCCTGCCCCCCCCCATGTTTTTAAGCGTGTAATTTATTATTTTTTCCACCTGCCCCAGCTTTGCGGTTGGTAAACATAAGGCAAACTCCACTTAATTTGCAAAGCTGGGGAAATTGGGTGAGAAAACAGGCAAAACAGGCAAAACAAAAAAGTTTGTAACCAAACTTACAAAGGGAGCAGCTGGCCCTTTAAAGCCAGCCTCACACCAGGCTCTTCCCAGCTGCCCATGCAGCAGCAAGACCAACCTTCAGAGGGACAAAAACAAATTTACTTAATAAAAGACAAATTAGACCAGAATCACAGGGGTACAAGGGACCCCTTTGGTGATCTCACTGCACAGTCCAATCTCTAGTCCAAAGCACACACGGCTGCACCAACCACGTGCGGCCACAAAATGGCGGCTGCCCCACCTTAAGCCGATGAAGGGGTTAAGATGGCACCACCACTCCTTCTTCAAAGACACAGCTCCGCTCCCTCCAAGCCAGAAGAAGCCAAGATGGCGTCATGGATCCTTCCCCGAAAGCAGGAGATTCAAATCCAACGAGGAGACCAGGATGGCGTCGTCAACTCTCCAAAAGGCACTGCTCGGGCTCTTTCAGCTCCAGCTCCACAGGGCCCGGCACCAGCAAGACTCACTCTACGCAGCAACACAGCGAGCATAAGACGCCTCACGTGGGAAACAGCAACGCAGCCAACTCCTCTCAGCTCTCCAGGAGACATCCAGGCTTCGCAGCTTCAAAGTTAAACCAGGTTCTCAAGCACCACGTCCCCAAGACAGCGCACACGGGGCACACGTGTCCCCAACATGCTGCCCCGGGCTCCTTGCCGGCCCGGGCTGGGGATGGACGCCCACGGCTTGGCTCCTTTCCTCCCTGCGGCCCCACGTGGCCATGGCAGCTCCGAGGCCTCCAGCCTCCTGTTGCTCCTCTCTGCTCCTTCCTTCTGTTCTCTCCTCTTCTGTTCTGTCTTCTGTCTCGTTCCCTGTCCTTTTCCCTGTCCCTTCCCTAAGCCTTTAATCTTCTTTTCTTTTGCGAAGGCTTAACTTCCCTTCTCCAAGTCTCCACCCGCCAATGACAACAGCTGCTATTTTAAAGCAGTGTTACCAGTACCGGGGCTACAGCCTCTAACACTGGGATGCTGGTTATCTGGGCTACGAAAGCCAGGCCGTTTCCAGAACCCATAGCTGCTGGCAAGCTGAAATGAACTTGTTAGGTCGTGGGCAATGCCGCTCACACAAACACCCCAGATACAGGAAGGCAAGAGAGGCCGGGCACGGTGGCGTGCGCCTGTAAGCGGCAGCCTACGAAGCCGCAGTCGGGGCCAGGGGTCGCGGTTCGAGTCCCGCCTGGGGCCCGTAGCGAGACCTAGTCCTAAAAAATAGCTGGGTGTGGTGGCGCGTGCCCGTAATCCCAGCTACCTGGGAAGCTGAAGCTGGGGATGGCTTGAGTCCGTGGTACCCCGGGCAACGAGAGCCTGCGGTTCCACCGGCAAAAATAGCGAGACCTGGTCTCAAAGAAAAGAAAAGACAAAAGAGAAAGTTTATTGGCAAAGCTCAGCTGAGGGCGGACCAGGCCAAGACAGACTCGGCCCCGACCGTGCAGCTGCACGTCTTTTTACATCATTTTGCAAAGCTCAGATCCCACGTCCGCGTGTGGCTCCCAAGCCATGTTTAGAGACCGACATCAGACTTACGAGCACGGGTGCTGGTTATCTACCAGGCGGGAGCAGCCCGTCTGTTTTCCCTCCCCAGGGGCGTGCTGTCCGCGGGGAGGAGGGGCTGTCTGCGCCATCTGGGGAGCAGACACTTTGGTGGTGTTAATGTGAGACCCGCTTCAATCTTTCTGCTGCCCACCAAGCTGTCTTTTGGATTCACTTTTTTTTTTTTGAGACTAGGCCTCGCTGCGCTGCCCGAGGAACCGCAGGCTCACGTTGCCCAGGGTGCCACGGACTCAGGCGATGCCCAGCCTCAGCCTCCCAGGTAGCTGGGATGACAGGCGCGCGCCACCACACCCAGCTATTTTTTGAGACTAGGTCTCGCTACGTGGCCCCGGGCGGGTCTCGGTCTCCAACCCGCGGACTCAGGCGATTCCGAGTCTCAGCCGTGCTCTGCAGCTGTGCTTAAAGGCCCACGCCACTGTCCCGGCTGGACGAACTTTTTAAGTGACCGGCGCCATCTCATTTGGGGTAGGAAAAGCCTCTACCCATCGCAAGAAGGGATTTACAAAAGTGACTCGACAGCAGTGCCCTGAGGCCCGCTTTGACTTCAGTGAAGTCCACCTCCCAATGTGGTCCCGGTGGGCTCTTCTGCACCTCACTGGGGGGAGGGGGGCTCTAGAAGGCACCCCTTGGCTTACCTGTGCACGAGCCACACGCCGGCGTTTGGCAGTGTCCCTCCACAACCTTGTCCACCTCCGGGATGTAGCAGTATCTCCGCAGTAAGTGGGACAGTTTGGTGGACCCGGATCTGACGGAGTAGAGCCTCCCCTGCGCCGTGGCCATAGGACCCTCCGGTCCGGCAGATTGTGCTGTCCATCTGTGCCTCCCTTAGTGTCCAGGCCCCGGCAATCTGGAGTTCGTCCGTGCGTGGCAGGGCTGAAGGAGCAGATCCAGTTCACGCGGGACCGGCCATTTTCCAGTGGCAGTTTTGGCAGCCACTCTGGCTGCCAGGCAGACGGCTTCCGGCAAGGCCAGGATTCTTCTGCATTTTTAATGTCCTGCCCCCCTGAAGTAAGAGTCCCCCTCTTTACTTCCGGCCATGAGCTTGGGCCGTCGCAAAGGAGCACTTGCTGTCTGTGCCAACGTGAACAGTTTTGTTCTCCACAGCTGAGACCGGGGCTGATGCGATGAGCTCGGCCCTCTGTGTGAACACACCGCGGCTTAAGGCTGTACCCGAACAGCTCGTTCCGGGGGAACCACCGCAGCCCTGAATACCTGACTCCTTCAGAGGGGCTGGATGGCATCTGTCACGTCCAGGCGATGAGTGATGCGGGCATTGGAGCGTCACCTGTCCAGGGCGCTCCTGAGGAGAGTCTCGACCACCCGGGGTGTTACGACGCAAGGTCTCGCCCCAGCGCTCCGCAGTCAAGCAGAGACAAGCAGGCCGGCCAGCCGCAACATGGTCCAGTCTTTTTGAGAGGTAAACACGGCGCCACCACACCCCGCTCTATTTTTTTGGAACTAGGTCTCGCGACGTGCCCCCGGCGGGACTGGAACCGCGATCCCTGGCCCCGGCCGCGGCTTCCTAGGCTGCCGCTTACAGGCACACGCCCCCGTGCCTGGCCTTGTATTGATTTATTTCTACCTCACAAGCCGGCGAAGGGAAACCTTGCGGTTGAGGAGGGGGTGGCAGCAGGAGGCTGAGGTTCTCAAAGACAAGAATTCCCAGCCCTGACTCCTCTTAGGCTGTAAGAAGTTCACTCAGGAAGGGAAGAGCTTCACTGCAAAGCGAAACTCGACAACCGTCTCAGCAGCAAAAAGAAAAACCCAACAACCGTCTCAGCAGCAAGTGGAGCGTGAACGACTCCATCAACCTAAGAACTACCTCAGCGCCCAGGGGACGCTGTCTGTCCCACATCTTTGGGCTTGTGAGTGACTGAGTCAGAGGCACGTTCGTCACGAGGCCCGGCATTCTGACCGCACGCTGTCCTGGCAGACGCAAGGCCTGACGGCTGGAGGAGGACAGGTTTGTGGAAATGCGGCAAAAAGACACAGAAAATTCTGCTTTGCTCAAGGCTGACTTAAGGCCGTCGCACTCCTGGGAATGCAAACTGGTTCGGCCATGGTGGAAGGCTGTGTGGGGGCCCCTCGGACTCCCGAGAACAGAGGAGCAGTCGATGCAGCAGTTCCACTTTTGGACAGTGCCCAGAGCGCTCGCTCTGAAGGACACCGCACGCCTGCGTGTGGTGCAGCGCCACCGACAAGGCCAGGACACGGAGGCGGCCACCGTGCCCCGGAACAGGCGAGTGGGGGGAAAGCTGTCACACGGTGGATATTCTTCAGCAATCACGAACGACGGGCTTGTCACCTGCGGCAACACGGACGGAGCCGGAAGGCGCCGCGCCAGTGGGGAAAAGCCAGAGAGAAAACGAGAAACACGGGCTGAGCTCACCGAACCGTGGGGTGGAGGGAAACAACCGAAGGGGCAAGAAAAGTCCAAGCGAACGGGCTGACAGCAGAGCCGAGGCAGACAGCGAGGGGCGGGAGGGTGAAAGCCGGGGAGGGTGAGCGCAGAGATCAGGATGCGGGTGCACGGTGCCGTGGTGGTGGGTGGGAGACCGCGGGGTCGCCACGCTGCAAGACACATCTGTGATCCAGATAAAAGGCGGCGGCGGCACTCGGAAGGCTGACTCCCCGCAGCTGTCGGCAAACACACGGGGGCTGAAAAGCTCCTGGCCTGAAAATGCCGTGGACGGGGCTCCGGCGGCCAGGCGGGCTGCGGGCGCGTGCTGGGCGCTGACACCGCGGGGAGGACAAGCTTGAGAGTCCGCGAACCGCGCTTTTGCTACCGGACACATGGTGACGAGGCCCGACGCCTTATCGCACCGGCCCTGCGAGTCCAGTCCACGCTCGCGCTCTTTACACCGTGTCGACGGCTTCCTGCGTGTTGAGGACCATCCGCTCAGAAGAGCGTGTTTCCTTCCAGGCGCGGAATCTCCCCAATTGAAGCCATAAAGAAATCCTACCCAGGACGATGCACTCACTGGGACATACACGTAGCCGTGTCCTTTAAAGCACTGTGCTTGCAGCCGGGCGTGGTGCCGTGCGCCTGTAATCCCAGCTACCCGGTAGGCTGAAGCTAGGGGTCACTTGAGTCCGTGGGTTCGAGACGACCCTGGGCAACGTAGCGAGATCCGGTCTCTAAAACTAACTAACTAGCTAGCTGACTAAACAAACAAACAAAGCACTGTTTGCTAACACGCCGCCAAACCCTCTGCAAGCGATCACTGTGCGTTCGGTGCCTGTTTTCCTGCTGAGCCGCAAACCACCCTGAGCACCGCCCTGGCACCGGTGGCTACGTCCCTGTCCCCGCCGGCTCCGCGCGGGAATCCTGACGGGCTTCGGGGCCAGGCTGCTCCCTGCTCACGTTAGGACCTCAGCCGGGCGGTTAAGGAGCCCGGGATCCCTCTGTGGGCCTCGCTCACGGGCGGCCAGCTCTGCCCTCTGGATGTGGGCCCAGCTAGGGGCGCTGACCAAACGGCCACGGGTGATGTTAGGGTTCTTGCTACCGAGTCCCTGCGTGGCGGGAACAAGCCGCCCTGGGCCGCCAGGGGGCGCCGTCTGCCCTCAGGATCCAGCCTCAGCCCGGACAGGACCTCGCTTCACTCAAAGCAGGGCTGGGATTCGGGAGGACGGAGGGGCCCGCCTGGGAGGAGGGCCGTGTCCACCACGGCAGCTATGCAAAGGGACACCTGGTCCTCGGAGACAACGCAGGTGGAAGCGGCGGCGACCATGCTGGGTGACACGAGCCAGAAGGAGAAAAACGGGGCTCGCTTCACTGCTTGTGGAGCTCGGAGGCGGAAACCGCCAAGACGGACCCCGGAATCTGCCTGCAGGGCGAGGGGCCATGGGGGGCCCGAAGGACGCGGGGCGCCTTGCTGGTGGGAGCGGCGAGCACCGGGGAGACGGGCCTGCGCCCCGAGGCCCCCTCCGGGGCTGTGCGTCAGCTCGACCGCCCGAGACGCACAGGGAGAACGGAGCCCCGGACCGTGGCCGCGCGGCCCGGCTTAGCCCCTTCCGCCTCAGGTTTACGACAAACAGCTGGTTCTTCCTCTTCCTGGTCGTGAAGGTGAGCTGTGTAAACCCCTGGGAAACGCCCCGTGCTGTCTCCGTCCTGCGTTGCGACGGAGCCCACGGGAGGGACCCCCGGGAGGAACCCCCGGGAGGGACCGTCTCCCTTCAGGGGATGCTGTGTCAGCTGCGTGGCAAGTCCCATGAGCCGCTGGAGAGCACGGGCTCTGAGACGTCCTAGCGCAGCTGCTGGGTGGGCCAGGGAAACTCAGAACCGCCACCCGTGCACACACGCCCGCTCGCAGCAGATGCCACTGTCACCCCGGCACAGAGAAACATGACTTGGCGGCACCAGAGCCGCCTCGGCTGGGCCCGCGCAGAGCAGGAGCCTGGGGCACAGCGGGCAGCCCTCACCTGGCCCTGCTTGGCAAGCGCGTGCGGGCCGCTCGGGGCGCCCACCTGGGGGGGGCTGCTCCCCCACCCCGGGATGCTAACCCCGGGGCTCAGGGTGCAGGCGCGGCCCCCACCCCCAGCTCCGCCTCGGCCACGGAGACACGCCCGAACTCCAGGGGACAGGAGGCCTGTCCAGCCCCGTCTTTACAGTAACGAGGGACGGGAAATTGTCTCCGTGGAAACCCCAGTGATGGGTCGATGAGTCACAATGTGTCCATGAAGAAATACAGCTGTCAGGTACAGTCTCTTGGGACAGTTTCTAGTTGCTTGAGAAATGCTTACGGTGCAGTGTCAGATGAAGGAAGAGGCAGGACAGGCGAGAGACAGGCGACTCCAGCAGGGAGCAAAAATATCAGAGACGAGTTGGACACGCGACTGGGCCCCGGTGGAGTATTATACAGCAGCGAACAGAACGAGGCTCTCACTACTACGCCCGTGTGCGTGACCTTGCCCACGTGCTGTTGTGCGAAGGAGTCTCGTAAAATGAACATGATTTACTTAAATTTAAATACCAGACACATTAAGATAATAATTACCTTAAATAATTAGCGACACACAGTCAGGTGATGGATTGTGGTGAAGAGCAAGGAGAGGATGATGATGAAAGTCATGTTGGCGCTCACTGGGGGGGGATGATGATGGTACAATGGGATTTTACTTCTCTGGACCCTCCTGCCATCCTCAAGTTCCGCATTTCCAACATCAGCCCTGCCCCGCGGGTGTTACCCGTCCCAGTCTGGAATACTGGAAAGGCCAAGGAAGGATGTGACCTAGCTCACGGAAGTGTTTCTCTGGGTGAAAGTCTCAGCTGACTCTCGCTGTGATTTCATCCCGCTGCTCCCGGGGTCTGGATCGTGCGCGTCAGGAGCCGGTGACCGAGGCGAAGGACAACATCCTGGGGAAATGCGCCCTGGCAGGTGAGGAGCAGCTGGCGGAGCTTGTCTAAGAGTCTCACTCGGTGGGTGACAAACACCGGCGGCTGAGAAGGGCCTTCCTGCTGGTCAGGCGGGTGTGGACAGAGCAGCTGCCCTGGAGTCCGTGGCCAGCAACCTTGTCGTGTCTCAAGCAGGGGCTCGGGTTTCCAGCCTGGCCCAAGGCTCCTGCGAGCTTGTAAGTCCAGACACATTTTGCCTTTTTCTAATTTTTTTAACAAATTTTATTTATTTATTTTGAGACCAGGTCTCACTATTTTTTGCCCGTGGAACCACAGGTTCACGTTGCCTGGGGTACCACAGACTCAAGCCATCCTCAGTCTCAGCTTCTCAGGTAGCTGGGATGACAGGCGCGCGCCACCACGCCCAGCTATTTTTTTGGGACTAGGTCTCACTACGTGCCCCTGGTGGGACTCAAAGCGCGATTCCTGGCCCCAGCCATGGCTTCCTAGGCTGCCGCCTACAGGCATGTGCCAATGTGCCCAGCCTCCAACTTTTCAATGATGAATTTTTTTCTGCTTAACCCACAAGTCTTAGATACTTTAGTTTAAAAACACTGAAAACAAAGGGCTGAGCATGATGGCATGCACCTTTAATCCCAGCCTAGGAAGGGAGGCCAAGACTAGGAATCACTTGAGTACGTGGGTTTGAGACCTGCTCGGGGCAACATAACGAGGCCTGGTCCCCCCAAAAAATAGCTGGGCATGGTGGCGCGCGCCTGTCATCCCAGCTACCTGGGAGGCTGAGGCTGGGGATGGCTTGAGTCCATGTACCCGGGCAACGTGAGACTGCGGTTCTGCAGGCAAAGATAGAGAGACCTAGTCTCAAAAAAAAAAAAAACCAGCTTTGGTTAGTCCTTCTGGGATTGACTGCCCTTGTCTCCCAGAGTCCACTATCTGGGCTGACCTGTGTACCCTAGGCGTCAGCAACTTAGGCTCAGACTTTTATGACACTGCACATCAAGATCTGGCTTAAAAGAGATAAATTAGTGGTATTTTTAAAAATGGATTTAAAGGAGGCAGATGCTACCAGGTGGACGGGGCTGCAGCCCTCAGCCCTCAGCACTGCCAGATGAGAAACCTGCTTCCCTTTATTCAGGGTGGGGCGTGGTGGCAGGAAAACTAAACGTAAAAGAGGTCTGAAGTGGTGTCCCCATCTGAATAGGCCAAAGTACTCATTTTGCTGGGCGCTATTGCCCAGATGGGCCAGGAAGCACACCCGTCCTGGCATCAGGAATTGCCTGTGTCTCTGTTGAGGGAGAGGTTAGCTCCCCAACGCAGGCTCGCTTTGAGTCCTCATAAAATAATGTATGGGCGACCATTCCAGACCATGCTCAGACTAGGTGACAACAGACCAAAAGTCAAAAATCAAAATTATGGATGTCACCGGGGACAGTTCCTAGATACAGTTAAAGCTCTTACATGTTGAAAATCCTGCTCTTACAGTTTCTGTACATTCATTCGAACTAGGTGATCAGACTCTGCTGAAAACTTGGAAAACAGGAACACCAGAAGCTCAGTGAGCTGAAGGAGTGGACTAGCCTGTGGAAAGCACACCTGGTGACCCCAACAGCAGTCAGGCTGGCTGGAATCAAGCCTTGGATCCACCATACCAGAGTGGAAAAGGCACCAAAAAATAAGTAAAATTCAAGAGAGTGGGAGACTTAAAGTTGAATTTAAAAAGACGATATTGCCGGGCATGGTGGCACATGCCTGTAAGCGGCAGCCTAGGAAGCCATGGCCGGGGCTAGGGATCACGGTTCGAGTCCCAACCGGGAGCACGTATGGGACAAAGCGAGACCTAGTCCCAAAAAATAGCTGGGTGTGGTGGCGCGCACCTGTAATCCCAGCTACCTGGGAGGCTGAGGCTGGGGATTGCTTGAGTCTGTGGTACCCTGGACAATGGGAGCTTGCTATTTCCACAGGCAAAAATAGTGAGATCTAGTCTCAAAAAAAAAAAAAAAAAAAAGGTATTGCTTATGGTTGTACCAATAACTTGTCCTTATCTCTCAGGGGGCATCACACCCTTCAGACAGGATAAAAAGTGCTGGATGCAGTTGGCAAAATATGTTCTGATTGTCTCTGAGTTTTTCCCTGCAGGTGGGACTTGTGTTGAGCAGATCTTGACATCATGCCTAGTCGGTGTCTACACCCCTTGAGAATCTGAAATTACACTTTGTTTCAGTACTTAGACAAGCCCATAACAGACTTAAATTAGGGGCCTGTTATAAGTAAAAGGACAAAAAAGTGTTCGTGTTAAAATTGGTAGATGTGTCATCTGCCAAATATGCTTCTTTCTCAGGATGCTAACAGAAATTGCCTGTATTTGGCTGTAGAAACTAACATGACCCTGTTCATTTGGGATTCATTGTCCGTCCATCTCACCCTCCCTGGGATCCTAAGATGGATAAAGGTAGGAGACTCTACACCTTTTCTACCAGTCTCTCCAAAAACCAGAACTAGGAAGTTACAAAAACTGTCAGGAGTCGCGTGTGGAATGAAGAAATGAGACTGAAGAGACTGATGATGACGATCAGAGAACATTCAGCTCACAGACGGGGGACCCCAGAGCAAGTTTGTCAGGGAGATAATCACAATAATCTGGTAGGGAAGGTAAAACTGATTCCAAAGCGTATGTGACGAACAGCACGGGTGTAGGCGATAACATAGGAATCTATCTCTGGGGGCGAATCCTCATCATCTATTAGTCACAAGTCTCCTGAGACATTCCAGAGATGTTAGGAGGCTGTGTCACAGGTAAGAGATGGGCTATCGACCACCCTCTAGTGTGCCAGAGGGGGTGAGACAAGATAAAAGGTGTTTTTTTTACCTCAGAGCTCATCTCTCATCCTGTTCCCACTTCTCTCAAAAAAAAAACAAAAAAACAAAAAAACTTGAACGCCTATGCCTACTTCTTTCTAAGAAGCAGCTCCAAACAGTTAATTAGCATCTTCACTGTTCACCTACTATTGGTATGTGAATATCAGCTCCCAGCTTCTCTCAGCTCTCTCCCCCTCTCTCAGGCCTAAAAAGGAAAAACTTAGAAACACAGTTTAAACTTTAGACTAGTTGGCCTCAATTTACCCTCGTCTAAACTTCCGTGGGTTCTTTCCACCATCCCTAGCCTTCTCATCAAAACCCCAGGCCAAAGCAAGACTCTCAGGGTGCATACTAATTTATTACGAACAAAGTGATTTCCTAATTACTACAAAAAGAAACATGTAAGTAAAACTCCAAATTACTTTAACATTATCCAAAACCTCTCACAATTGTCCAAAGGCCTTTCCCATATTGTCTAAAAATCCTCAGTCTCTCAGTCCTGATCATCTCACCAACATCAGCCAGTCAGAGTTCATCTCCACATGTCTGATGACATCTTCCTTTGGCTGCTCCTTTGGTGTCTCCAGCTCCTCCATGCCATCTTCTCCTTGTCCTCCTCCAGGTAGTAGAAGAAGCTCCATAGTACCAGAACCAGCAAAGTTCACTTTCTTTTCAGGCCTGACTTTCGCACGGCCTCTTCCAGACACAAGTCAAACTCAGCAAAGCAAACTCCAACATGGAGTTCAAACCTCCAAACTCCTTAACTGCATTTAGCACACACGCTGCCAGCCTGGGCCAGCCAGAGACTGCAGGCCCTAGCCTTTGGCCACATGGCCACGCTCACATGGCTCACATCTCATCCTGCAAAGTCCCTGACCATCCCACAAATGGTCTATCTGAATCCCAAATCCAAACCCTTTTCTTTGTTCCAACTTTCTTTATATACCCTTATTTCCCGCCAGGAGGATTCCTGAGGTAGGAAGCCCTGTCAGGTCTGTATGTTAATTAAAATCCTACCTAGCTCTTAGTAACATTAACAATTCTAAAGCAAGAGACAATGGCACCTGGGGGGGTGGGCGCCCCCTATCAGCGGGAAATAAGGATAAAGAGGGTTGGAACAAAGAAAGGGAGATTCAGCGATTTTGGTCAGGGACTTTGGAGGATGGAGATGTGAGCCATGTGAGCGTGGCCATGTGGCCAAGGCCAGGGGCCTGCAGCCTTTGGCTGACCCAGGCTAGCGGCATGTGTGTTAAAGGCAGCTAAGGAGTTTGCAGATTAAAACTCCATGTTGGAGTTTGCCTTGCTGAGTTTAACCTGTGTCTGGGAGAGGTTGTGCGAAAGCCAGGCCTGAGAAGGAAATGTGCTTTGGTGGTTCCAGCACTATATAGAGCATCTTTCTACTACCTGGAGGACAAGGAGAAGATGGCACGGAGGAGTTGGAGCATGCAAAGGAGCACACCTGGTTGGGCGTGGTGACGCAGGCCTGTAAGCAGTCTAAGAAGCTGCAGATCATGGTTCTGATAGGGGGCGCCACCCCCCCCCCCCGTGTCATTGTCTCCTGTTTAAGATTGCAGATTTCAAGGAAGACATGCTAAAATGTGAGAATGGCCTTGATTAGAATTTCCTTTCAGAAAGATACAAGGGGGAGGAAGAAGTAAAACAGGCTTTTTCCTTTGTAATGTAATAATTCAGGAGCTGTTCCTGGAAGGCGGGAAAACAGAAAAGATATATAAAAGGTTTGAAACAAAGAAAGGGAGATTCAAGGCGATTCAGATTCAGATGGAGGTTTGGTTTCTGCCATTTTGTGGGATGAAGATGTGAGCCATGTGAGCGTGGCCGTGTGGCCAAGGCCTGGGGCCTGCAGCCTTTGGCTGGCCCAGGCGAGCAGCGTGTGTGTTAAAGGAAGTTAAGGAGTTTGCAGATTTGAACTCCGTGTTGGAGTTTGTTTTGCTGAGTTTAACTTATGTCTGGAAGAGGCTGTGTGAAAGTCAGGCCTGAAAAGAAAGTGAACTTTGCTGGGTCCGGTATCATGAAGTTTCTTCTACTACCTGGGGGAGGACAAGGAGAAGATGGCATGGAGGAGCTGGAGCAGCCAAAGGAGCACTCCAAAGGAAGATGTCTTCAAACACACGGAGATGAACTCTGACTGGCTGATGTTGGTGAGATGATCAGGACTGAGAGACTGAGGCAATGTGTGAATGCCTCCGTTTGGACAATGCTGTGAAAGGTTTTGGACAATGTTAAAGTCAGTTTTACTTACATGTTTCTTTTGTAGTAATTAGGAAATCACTTTATTAGAAATTAGTCTGCACTGATAGTCTTACTTTTGAAACAGGGTGAAAAGAGACTTTCTGTCTTTACTTAACTGGATACAGCTATCTGCTTGCTTCTCTCTCCAAGCAGTTCCTTTGCAATTACCTTTAACCTTAACTGGATACTCTTATTTGCCTGCTACTCTCTACAAAGCAGGCTACACACTCTTCATTAGCATTTTCACTGATCACCTTTACCATTGATAAGCCAGCCAGCCAGCTGCTCTCTGCTTTCAGCTCCAAAAACTGCAGAAAAGAAAAACTTTAAAACACAGTTTAAACTTTCTACTCGTGGGTCCTTACCACCATCCCCAGCCTTCTCAACCAAAATACCAAACCAATGTAAGACTATCAGTGCAGTGCAGACTAATTTATTTTGAAGAAACTACATCGCATGCTGATTACTCTTTCCCCCATGAAAGAGTTAATAGCATGCCGGCTGGCCCCTTCCCCACATAACATGCGCAAAAATGTACCCATGATAAGAACAATCCAGGCCCCAGAAACTACAGCGAGGTCAGCACAGGTCATGGTCTGTGCAAAACTAACAAGAAAACATCTATCCTGCCTGAGGTCTACAGATAACGGCTAACCATAAAAATGTCAAGATAGAAATTGTGCAGACATGCACCTGGTGGGAACAGGAATTGAGAAAGCCACAAAAAAATGTTACATGATAAGAAGTTCTGTACTAAGGGAAATTCTTGCCAAATATGTATAACTATTAATCACGCATTTGCTTCTGTAATCCTGCTTCTGCTCCTTATAAAAACTCTGGGCTCTTAGTAGCGGGCGCGCAAGTTCCTGGAGAGACTTGTGGCCTGCAGGCGCCTGCATTTGAATAAAAGCCTCTTGCTGTTGCAACCGATCTCCGTGGTCTGAGAGATTCTGTGGAAGAGCCCATCCCTGGGTACCCGATTTGCTCGGGTCTTTCAATTTCTAACAAAGTGATTTCTAATTATCCTAATAACTACAAAAGAAACATGTAAGACTCAGAATACTTCAACATTGTCCAAAACCTTTCTCAGTATTGTCCAAAGTCCTTTCCCAGATTGCCCCAAATATCCTCAGTCTCTCAGTCCTGATCATCTCACCAATATCCAGACAGAGTCCATCTCTAGACGCTTGAAGACATGTTCCTTAGGCTGCTCCCTTGGCTTCCACGCTGTCTTCTCCTTGTCACCTTCAGGTAGCAGGAACTCCATAGTGTCGAACCAGCAAAGTTCACTTTCTTCTCAGGCCTAACTTTTGCACGGCCTCTTTCAGACACAAGTTAAACTCAGCAAAACAAACTCCAACACGGAGTTCAAATCTGCAAACTCCTTAACTGCTTTCAGCACACATGCTGCCAGCCTGGGCCAGCCGAGGGTTGCAGGCCCTCGGTGGCCACATGGCAAGGCTAACATGGCTCACATCTTTACAAGATGGCTGATTCCCATCTCTCCTCTCTATCCTCTCTCCAT
>PVHY01025532.1:0-18301 GCA_004024945.1 Uropsilus gracilis
CACTTTTTTTTTTTTTTTGAGACTAGGTCTCGCTATTTTTGCCTGTAGAACCTCAGACTTACATTGCCCAGGGTACCACAGACTCAAGCAATCCCCAGCCTCAGCTTCCCAGGTAGCTGGGATTATAGGCATGCGCCACCACACCCAGCTATTTTGTTTTGGAACTAGGTCTCGCTATGTGCCCTGGGCAGGAGTTGAACCGTGATCCCTGGTTCCAGCCGTGGCTTCCTAGGCTGCCGCTTACAAGCATGCGCCACTGTGCCCAGCCTCATACAGTCACTTTAAGGGATGTAAAATTGTCACAGAATTCAGTGCTATGAAAGGAAGGTGACTTGGTGCTGTGGAAGCACCCCAGGGGAGGGGACATGAGTTGGGTGGGGGTGACAGGCTGTGAGGAGTGAAATAGGATGAGGTAAAGAGAGGCCCAGCAGGGAGCAGATCTGTAGGAACTTACAGAACAGTGTGAGGTGCTAAGTCTAGAAATAGGAACCACAATGTGGGGGTGGGGGGGAACCAAATAGGTAAGCAGAAAGACAGAGCTAGGCATTCCAGACAGCAGGCACAATGTGTGCAAGGACAAGGCAGGTTGTATTGATGGCAGGGGCCGGGAGCACATGTCTCTAAGTCTGTGGCCTCTTTCAGTCTACATCCATCTGGGAGAGGTTCAGCAGAGGAGGTTTTAAATAAGCAGGGCCCTTGGATATGGTGTAGGCACAATCTGGACTCCTGGAGATGTGCTCTACTGGAGTATTTAGGGAAGTGGTCACACTTAAGTTCTAAATACTGCCTTTGGGCAGCTGTAAGGAGCATAGGAGTAGATAGCTAGAGATCAGGGAGTTGGTAAGGGCATGAGCTGAGCTATGCCCATGTAGTCAGAGGAGAGAGAAAGGGAGGAGGCAGCCAAGGGTTCTGACCTAAATGCCCTGATGTCATTCACCAGGCCCACAAAATGCAGGGACAGGGCAGATGATGAAATGGTTGGGCCAGGCTGAGCCTACAGTACATGCGCGGGAAGGTGCCTACAGAACAGCTGGGCATTCTAACCCAGGGCCCTGGAGGGGGGTTCCGGGCTAGATTTAGATCTGGGATCCTCAGCCTGTAGTTGGAACTAGCAGGGTGGCTGGGGTCACCTAGGGAAAGTGGACTGGGTGAGACCTAAGCTTTGGGGATGCTAGCATTTAGGGACCAAGGGGGCTGAGAGGAGAGAATGTTAGAAGGCTTGTTTGTCTGGGGTCTGGGTGCCTCAAGTCAGAGTTTTATTTACATTGGTTCCCTTGTGAGATTTAAAAGAGATAACATTTGGCACTCAAGTAACCTGATGATGTGAAGCTAAAAGCTTCATGAATAACAGCTATTATTTGCATCTAACAAATTATTGAGCACTCACTACACATACAGAGTTTGCAGACACTCAGGCTCCAGCTTCCCGGAGCTTGCAGCCCAAAGCGTTAGTTACCCAGCCGGTGAGCTGGGCTGCTTCTGTCCCTGGGGAGCCTTTCTGGCTGGTCTGGGGCTGTGCTGGGACCCTGGGAATCCCCCATCCACACTTATAGTGCCAGTGTCTCTCTCCCAAATCCCGGGGCACTGTTGTTGATCATCATCACCGCTGGCTTTACAGACCCGATATCTGAAGTAACTGTCAAGGGCTCGGGATAAAGACACTCCTTAGGCCATTCGGTGGGCCAGTCGGTCTCAGAGCTGAAATCTCAACTCACCACGAGGGAAGAGTGCTTGGTCAGGAACACAGGCTATCTGGGCTGCTGGCTGGGCTCTAGGCCGCACCTGCTGAGTGGCCTGGAGAAAGTCAGTTTTCCTCCGTTAGCTTGGGGCCCTCATTTCCATGAGGGGGTCAGAGAAAAGAATGTACTGATACTACCTTTGGATGGAGGGGCTGCGAGAATATGTCCTTTCCTGGGAACTGGCCACCTCAGCGCATCAACAGGTAATCAACAGCACAGCAGTCAGGCTTAGGAGGGCACTTCCCTCAGTCAGGATTTGGTCCAGAGCTGCCCCCTCCTGTCTCTGTCTTTCAATTAGCCACGGGGAAGAATCCAGGTGATGCTCATTTCCTGAGTTACAAGCCCTTCCCTCCAGGGAAACCATCCTCCTCTGCCCCTCCTCAGGGATCAGGTCAGGTTCTGCAGGGAACCCTTCCTTCCTCAAGAAGCCCACAGACCTAGGGGCCCCCTCTTTGTTTCTTCCATCCTGGGCTTTTTTCCTTTGCAAGCACTGACAGTTCTCCACCCTGAAAGGGAAGGAGGGGGAGGAGTGAAGAAGAGACCTCCCTAATGTCTGAGGCTCTGAGGTCCTCAGACTGCTCTGTTCTCTAAGCAACCATTCTCTGCTCTCAATGGGGTGGTCCTAGACACTTGCTGGAAAACAGGTTCAAGTCTGTCCGCAAACCCACAAGGCTCTGGGAGAGTCTTCCTTTTTCCTTCTCTCCCGCAACCTGGCTACAAAGACCTGGAGCCCTCCTCAGAGGAATCATTCCATTCTTCCTGAACTCCGCTCTCCACTTTGTTCTCAGGGAACAGGCTCTGAGAAATGGGTGGGCATTTCTAGACTAGTCAGGTCTAGGATTCCTGGCACCCCCATTTCCTTCTCGCTTTTAGGTTCCCATCAGCCTTCAGCACACTGCACCCCAAGCCAGGCCCAGGCCAAGTTTATTTTTTATTTATTTATTTATTTATTTTTTTGAGACTAGGTCTCGCTATTTTTGCCCGTGGAACCGCAGGCTCTCGTTGCCCGGGGTACCACGGACTCAAGCCATCCTCAGCCTCAGCTTCCCAGGTAGCTGGGATGACAGGCGCACGCCACCACGCCCAGCTATTTTTTTGGAACTAGGTCTCGCTACGGGCCCCAGGCGGCACTCGAACCGCGATCCCTAGCCCCGGCCGCTTCATAGGCTGAAGCTTACAAGCACGAGCCACCGTGCCCGGCCCAGGCCAAGTTTAAAGGCTACCCCTGGCTCAGGGGATAGAGGGGGAGGGGACTTGGCAGAGCTCAGCTGCTATCTCTCTAGCACCCTTCCCCAAGGTCTCTGGGTGGCAAAATGGGCCATAAAAGGATTAAACAGATATAACAAATGATCTATTAATTAAGGCCTTAATTAGCCCAGGCCAAACAAGGTGTGAACTGTTAAAAATAAACTGGGGCAAAAAAGCTGAGAAATCAGTGCTGAATTTGGTCAGTGAAGTTCTTGGGGGTAATTCTGCCTTTGTGGCCAGGGAAGAGGTCCCTGGGAATGAACGAGTGAGATTATTTTGGCTTCTGAAATTGTCTAGAACCTAATGCCAAGAGGAGAGGAGTGGAGAGTCTGGATCATAGACTTATGGGTGTGGAGTGGCCCTCAGGGGTGATGGGTATGGGGGTAGGTGCTCACTTGATGATTTGTAGATTCCAGTTGGGACTCCCACCACTTGTGGCTATATCCCATCTCCTAACTTGTTCTCTCTTTTCTTTTTGAGACTAGGTCTCACTATTTTTGCCTGTGGAACCATAGGCTCACGTTGCCCGGGGCACCATGGACTCAAGCAATCCCCAGTCTCAGCTTCCCAGGTAGCTAGGATTACAGGCACACACCACCATGCCCAGCTATTTTTTGGGACTAGGTCTCACTATGTTGCCCCCGGCAGGACTTGAACTGTGATCCTCAGACCCCACCGTGGCTCCATAAGCTGTCGCTTACAGGCACCAGCCACCATGCCTGGCCTACTTGTTCTCTTTTTGTTGGCAGCTAGTCTCAGGAGGCTTAGAGACCTGAACTCTCCTCAGAGGGATCCTTCCTTCCTTCCTTCCTTCCTTCCTTCCTTCCTTCCTTCCTTCCTTCCTTCCTTCCTTCCTTCCTTCCTTCCTTCCTTCCTTCCCTCCCCTCCTCCTTCCCTCCCTCTCTCCTTCCCTCCCTCTCTCTGTCCACTCTCCCTTGTCCCCTGCCCTTCTCCCAGAATTTCTCCTTTCCCTCCAGGCTGAGCCACCTCACCCCCTCCCCTTTCTCTTTCCTGTAACTTAAGCTGTTCTTGGGAGTTGGAGGAGCTGGGCTAGTTTGAAAGGAGGCCCCACTGCTTTTCAGGGAGGAATTGAAACCATGGAGCTGGGGGGTGAGGGGAGGCAGAGGGGGAGGGGGGTGACTGGAGAAATCAAAGCGACTGCAGCTCCATCTGGGAAACCAACTTTGATTTACTAGCACGGACCTGGCTCTCCAAACTCGACCCCAGCTCTGCCCATTCCCCCTCCTTCCCTGGACTTTGCTTTGTGGTGATAACTGGAGGGTGGGTGCGCCCCCATTCTGAAAGTCTGTTATTCAGGGACAACCAATCGAGAAGAGCAAGGAGCAAGGCCAGAGACCCTGGCTAGGTTGGGTACAGAGGCTTCTAAAGGGGTCTCTGATGCCAGGAGCTGGGGATGGGAGGGGACCTCTGAGGAGGAGAAAAGTCTCTCAGTCCATCCTGGCAGCCTGGCCTCAGGGCCCAGCCACCCGGCCTCAGCCTGCTCTGGCCTGGCGCTACCCACCCCCCTCCCTGGAGAAGTGGCAGGGCTGGGGGCACTGATGGGTAGAGGCCAGACCTTTCCCATCTCTCTGTGTTCTCTCCTTCAGCACTGGGGGCCAGAGTGAGAGTGGGCAGTAAGAGCCAAGAAAATGACTGAGGAAGGAAAGGAAACTCGTTTTATGTTGGAATCTGTGAGCTGCAGATAAGTCTGGGACTGCAGAGGGGACACAGGGCATTCAGGATGGCTGTGCTTGTGTCGCCACCTCTCTCCTCCCTCTCTATCCTGTCTGCTTTGCTTTGCCCCTTGTCTGTCCATCCTCACATTCCTCAGGGTTGTTGTTGGTTTTTTTTTTTTTTTTTTTTGAGACTAGGTCTCGCTACTTTTGCCCGCAGGCTCTCGTTGCCCAGGATACCACAGACTCAAGCAATCTCCAGCCTCCGCTTCCCAGGTAGCTGGGATTACAGGCGCGCGCCACCACGCCCAGCTGTTTTTTGGAACTAGGTCTTGCTATCGGCCCCAGGAGGGACTCGAACCGCGATCCCTGGCCCTGGCCACTTCATAGGCTGAAGCTTACAGGCACGAGCTACCATGCCCAGCCTACATTCCTCAGAGTTGAAGGTGCTCTCTAAGAGAACCCCTACAAGGAAATAGGGTCCCAACGTGTCCTGACTGCCAGGTTAGAGTGGAAACAGAGGGAAAAAAATCAGTCACAAATGCTTGTGGGCGTTGTTGACTGACCACCGGGTCCACCTCAGTGTGTGTGGCAGGTGTTGGCAGTCCATGAACTCCCCTGCAACCCCATCTCACTATTATTTTTCAGGGTTCAGGTCTCTAAGCCTCCTGAGACTAGCTGCCAGGAAGGAGATGAAAGTGCTAAGTCAAGTCGGCACATGGTCCCCACAACTCCAGCCTTTTCAGAACTGACAGCCCCAAGTGGGGTTATCCCACCTGTGTTCCTGTCCCAGGTCAGTGTTCCTGGAAGCTTAGTGTCTAGGGGGTATCAGAATCATGTGCTCAGGGCCACTGGAGTGGGGTTCACTCAGTAGGAACAGATTTCTGGGCCCTCCCAATATTGGGGTTTATAATCCTCAAGTAACTTTTTTTTTTTTGAGACTAGATCTCACTTTTTTTGCCTGTGGAACCTCAGACTCACATTGCCCGGGGTACCACGGACTCAAGCAATCCCCAGCCTCAGCTTCCCAGGTAGCTGGGTTTACAGGCACGCGCCACCATGCCCTGCTATTTTTTGGACTAGGTCTCACTATGTTGCCCCGGGTGGGACTCGAACCATGATCCCCAGTCCCAGCTGCGTTCCATAGGCTGGCACTTACAGGCACGCACCACCATGCCTGGTAATCTTCAACTGATTCTTATGCATGCACTAGTTACCTGCTTCCCAGACCTTTCTACTAGCCTTCTGAGCCCTGAGTTCTGGTTAATCTGGACAGTTGGCCAGCCCTGTTGTGTCTCCCACTCAAACTCATTCAACCTGCCTTTAACATCTTTGGCCGGCATTCCCTTCCACAGTTGCCCCATTGTGGCTGGAACTGACCTCCAGCAGCCATACCCACTTGCTCCTGGGTACCTTCCTGCACTGCTGGGCAGGCCGGAAAGCTTGAAACCTATTCTCCCAGCCTCAGTTGCAGCTGGAGCTTTGGATGCAAAATGCCTGCATTCAAACTTGGAAGGAAAATCTGAGGCTACCTTCTTGCTGCTGTAGCTGTTTCTGCAGGTGAGAGCCTGGAGATGGGGTCTTCCTGCAGCACTGCCCTGTGTTTAGTCTCTGGGCGAAGAGCCCTGGTTCCCAGGGGGCTGTGAAGCTGTGGGGCTGTGTCCTTACCCTAGTTCCAGGGGCAGCTGCTTGTTTCTCCCCACCTAAATGAGGCAGAGGTGAAAGTGTCCACTGGAGGATCGATTGTTTCTGTGAGTACATCATAAAGTCAGCTCCCCCAGTGGGAACTTTTCCTGACTGGCAAGCGGCTCCCTTCTCACTGTGTCAACATGGCTTTTCCTTGTGTGTGTGTGTGTGTGTGTGTGTGTGTGTGTGTGTGTAAAATGGAATTTGGCTTCCTCTACTTATAAAGTCACCAGTCACATTGAACTAGGACTCTAAGCTTAAGACCTCATTTAATCTTAGTTTAATCTCATTTAATCTGTTATCTCCTAAAATCCTTATGCCTCATACATTCACACTGGGGTGAGAGCTTCCACATATGAATACGAGGGTTGGGAGCACAATCCAGTTCACAGTGCCTGCATCAAATAGCCTTCTGTGCAAAGCACCTGGGATGGTTGTTGTTTCTGGCACTGAATCCTGACTTTACTCTTGACCCAGACAGAGCAGAGCACTTGGGACTTTCATACTCTATCCTTGCCACAGGGGGTATCTTCTAGAATGCCTTCCAACACTAAAAATTCTTTTAAGGCCTGACTCTGGGTCTTCCTACCAGTTCCATACTCCTGTCATTGGGTTTATGCTTATTGTATAACATCTGGCATTTGCTGTGTGTTATTTATATATGCCTAACTATCCTCCACGCTCAACAAGGTAGTCTTTTGAGGTTCAAGGATACCTTTAGTTTTTGTGTACACCTACTGTAATAGGTATACATCGCAGGTGACAGAAAACTTTTTTTTAGTTTTTTAAAATTAATTTATTTTGAGACTAGGTCTTGCTATTTTGCCTGGGGTTGTTTTGAACCTGCGGACTCAAGTGATCCCCAGCCTCAGCCTCCCAGGTAGCTGGGATTACAGGCATGCGCCACCATGCCCAGCTTCAGTAATCATTTTCCTAATGAATGAGTTCCTAGAGCTGGCAGAACCCCTGAGGTTGGATAGTCTAGGGACTCATCACCAACCCTGGACATCCAGCCAGAGCCCTTACTCAAAGACTGCCCACCTCTGGAACCCACACTCAGCGGGAAGATCTAAGCTCTGAGGAGAAGAAACGAGCACATAATATTTCAATTGTCTAGGTTTCTAGCCTTCAGTTTTGACAAGATCTCCAGTTCCTTGAGCCTTAGTTAATTGAAAATATGTTTGGTCCCCATCTGAGAAGGCATTAAGGAAAAGGCTTATTTGATATCACGGTGAGAACCCATGCAGTAGGTCCAGGAAACAGACTGGGAACCTGGCCTTGGTACTTGCTAGTTCTCTGACCTTCATTCTGAGTCAATTTGCTTTGCTGAGTATCAGTTTCTTCATCTGCAAAATGGGTACAACAAACCTGTCTTGTTCCCCTTGAGTGAGGATTGACTGAGAAAATGGATCTCCTGGGACAATTGCTTGGGAAGGAAAGCTTAGGGTGGTACATGTGACTCTGTGACCCAGAAGCAGAATGTCAGCCATAGGTCATGTGGAGGCCTGCACACAGGCAGGCAGGCAGGCAGTGTACTGACTGAGCTCTGAGGGCAGAGGGCTAACTCCCTTCTGCTTCCTTACTACCTGCCCCTGGATAGGTCAGTCAAGTTCTCTGAAGCTCAGATGAGAGCATTAATCCTCTCTCTCAAAGAGTTGGGAGGATCAGGTGAAGTGGTAAGTGAGCAGTAACTTCACTGAATGGAAGTTAATACTAAGTCAATACTAAGTCTTTAGTACTTGTTTTTCCTTCTCTCCCTAGATCAGATAGAGACAGCTTGGAGAGGTTTTCCAGGAAAATCGGGGCAGTTATCAGACTGCCAAGAACTGAGTGCTTCAGGTTGCTTTTGCCCCAGGACTGGCCACTCTGATGATTAACCCTTGAGGAAGTCTGTGGCCTGGGAACCCCAGAGGGCTGAATATGCTAATGCTGGCTTAAAGTCAAAATCTACTAGAGATTTCAGTTTTAGGGACAGAGTGACAGCCACTTTGAAGCTGGGCTGCCCCAGTCTCTTTCTAGACCTCTCCCATTCATACCCTCCCTGACTCTTGCAACCTCTCTAAGCATCCCAGAAGGCAAGACTAATTAGGAAGCCAAAAAGAGCTCAGGACCTCGGGTGAGCTGTAGGCATATCTCCTCTTGCTGAGAAGGGCCTCTGTGTTGAGGCAGCTTTGTGGATGGGGGAGACCCTAAGGATAGAATTGGGAAAGGCAGATCCTACCTTGTGGATGGGAATCCTGTGGAGGAGAAGAAAATACCCTTCCCTTCCCTTCTCTCCAGGAAGCTTTCCTTCCCTGCAGCTGGTGCCCCAAGGATCTCCCCCCCCCCCTCCATCCCAGGCCCTTCCCTTAGAGAGAGTCTGCTGGGCCTGGAATGAGAAGAATTTGAACTACAAACAGACCTCCCAGAGGCACCCCCAACTCTCCTGTAACCACTCCAAGCCAGCAAAAGGCGGGCTTCCTGGAGCTAAGACTAAGGCAGGGCTGGGGTTTGGGCTGTGGAGAAGGGGCCTAGGTAGGGGACTATTTTTCCTGGAGAGGAAGGGGAGGGAGCGATTGAAGGCAGGAGAGGAACTAGGCTATACAAGAACCAAATTTTCCAAACCCCAAATCGGAACCAAGAAGAGTATCCTTACAGGGACTTGGCATGAGGGTTTGAAATCAAGCCTGCCCTAAAATAATCTAAGCCTGAGGTCACCACCCCAGGAATGGCAAGCGGTCACCCAAATAGAACCCCGGAGGAGAGAAAGGACCCAGAAAGTCCCCTTCTGCCCCAACCTTCTCCACCCTCTCTCTGGCCCCCAACTCCCTCTGCCTATCTGGAACACTCAGGTGCCAAGGGTCTTATAGCCCCTCCCGGAGTCAGGCCTTCCAGTCTGCACCAGGTAACTGAGTCTGAGAAGACTATGAGTAGCTCCGAGGAGTGGGGGCAGGAGCTGGAGTCAGGAAAGCTGGAGAGACTAGTTAAAAGGACGGAAGGCACCGAGCCAGAGGGCCCCCTCCTGCTGGCAGCACTTCCAGACCCTGGCCTCCAGCCTGCAGTCCCCCAGCATCCCTCCCCCAACCTGGGCCCAGCAGGGGCTTTGATTTGACTCAGCCGGGGCTGTCAGTGCCCCATGCCCAGGCTGAGGGGAAGCCTCAGGGAGGTGCCCAGGGAGGACCGGCTGCTGGAGCTGGAAGCTGCCTTAGGCACGATGACCTCTTTGCAGGGGCCGCTTCTCCAGCTTGTATAACACAGCTCCTGCCAAGGGAGGTATAGAAAGGCACAGAGCCCGCAGCGGGCTGGGGAAGGCCACTGAAAAGGCAGCTTAAGGGCTTCCTGCTGGGTGAAATGGATTAGGGGCCTGTGGGGAGGGAGCCAAGCATCGAGAAAGACACTGGCCCCAAGCCAGAGCCCCTTGGCGGAAGGCCCTCTGGGATCAGGAGCCCCTGGGTGTCTGGCAGGCGGGGGGTCAGCAGCCTCCACCTGGCTGACGGACTGGCAGAATGGGGGCCCAGCCAGGCAACATACCGAGATGAAGAGATTCTGTGGGGTCCTCAAAGTAGGGGGGGAGCAAGGGAGGAGACACTTCTGGAACAACTAGGGAGCTTCTAGTAGGAAAAAGGGGGGAGAGTTGGAACCAACTTACACAGCTGTTTCACCTGTGTCTCCCCATCTCGCCCCTCCTCCAGGAAAGGTGGCAACTCAGAGTTTTGGGGTGAGAGGGGAGCTACCCCCCAGCCAACCCTGTTTCTCCGGGAGACCAGTGAGGAACTGAACAAAGTGGACTCATGTGATTCCACAGATTCCACATAAACGTCCACTTGTGGGACAGCCCAGATGGCCACCAAGGTAAGTGAGCACCTAAGCAGCCCAGGTAGCTCCACTGTCTCAGCAGGGGACTCTGGGCCATGTGAGTGGAGTGGGCTGACTCGGGAGTGAATCTGACTGGCTCTACCCCCCTCTGCACGTTGGCTTTACCATCAGATAAATGTGGAGGGGAAAAATGTGTTGTGTCAGTGTGTATTGGTGAGAAATGACACAAGCATTATGCAAACTGTGAAGTGCTATGCAAATAAGAACCAAGATATCATTATCCTGGAGCGTGTGTGGGCGCATGTGCGTGAGAAAGTTCTAGGAAAGGGAGGGGGGGTGAGGAACACATTGAGAACCAGAGTGAGGTGTTTAGCATCTTTAGATCATCACAAGGACTTTAAGAGCACGGTATTATTATCCCCATTTTAGAGATGAGAAAATGGAGGCTCAGTGAAGCTGTATAGCTTCTTGTCTAAGTGTATAGACGCTCATATGAGGCATCTGCATTATAAGGCAAGACCCCTGCGTCTCTAAAAGGTTCTGTAGCCCCAGGATCTAAAAACCTTCCTTCATTCCTAGTTCCTAGCTTAGAGGGTTTCTCCAGCTGTTCATTCCTTCTCCTCCCAGCTTGGGCTCAGGGCACAAAGCTCCTGAAACCCCTTTGCCCTCTCCAGAGCACAAAAGGTTCAGGGGGATTTGTAAAGTGGATGAGGAAGTCTGAAGATAAGGTACTTGTAGCCACTCTGGGGAGAGGAGCAATGGGTACTTTGAGCTCAGGGCATCCCTGGATCAGGGCCGCCCCTTCTCCCAACCCCGTTGGGCCAGCCCCCTTCTTTGTGCTTGGTTTTTTCCCACAGCCCCCGCCAGGGGAATGCGGGGATCCCAGGCCCACCCCCCTCCTGCTGGGCAGCACCCCATCAAGCCCCATCATAAAAAGTTTGAAAGTGCTGGAGGAGGGGGGGTGTCCTCACTCACTCTGAGGAGGCCTGGGCACCCTTCTCCCTTTCTGGGGAACGAGAAGCTTGCTAAAGGCTTGGGCCCCTTCCCCAGTCTCTGGCCCCAGCCCTGGCTCCCCCAGACAAAAAGCTGCTTTACATGAGAAGAGCGGGCTGGCCTGGCCTCACCGGGCACTCAAAGAGGCGGCAGCCCCTGACAGCAGAGAGACGGCCCCTTCCCCCACGCTGAGTCCTCGTTTAGTTGCAATTAGCAATTCTTTGCAACCCACGGGGCTGAGGGGGACGAGTGCCCCTACCTCCCAAACCGGGCCTCCCTTCCCCCTCCTCTCTCCCTCAGCCCCTCCTCACTACCCCACCCCCAGCTTCCCAACTAGTCTGTAAGCTTTCTCGGAATTCCAAACGCAGCACCCAGAGGGCTCAAACCTAGCTTGGCTGTGTGTATGGGGGTGGGTGGGGGCAGTGAAGCTAGGGTGAGCCACGCTGGGGTACCCCTCCTGAGCCCACGCAACCCCTTCCTTCCTATCTTCCCACATGTCGCCACCAAGGCAGGCTTAATTTGGGGTGCGTAGGAGGGTGTGTATGGGGTAGGGCTAGGGGTGCACGACAAGGACTGTATTGGGGTTTGAGGTGGTGAGGGAAGGAAGCCCTGCCAGATCAAGCTAGGGACTCAAACTGCCCCTGACTGGCCTAGCCCTTGTTGCTGCAATTTGAACTCCCCTTCATCGAGGGGGACTTAGGGTAGGGCTGGGGGGCAGGAGGAAGACAGCACAGTTTGGGAGTAGAGGAGAGAGGAGTCCACTGGAGTCAGCCTTCCTGGTGTCTGGATCCTGGTGTCTGGAGGAGGCAGAAGCGGAAGTACAAGTGAAGGAAGAGGAGAGGAGAGTTTCAGGTGTTCTCCAAGTCTTTCACTTCCATCACAGCGGCATCACAGAACCCCCCAACTCCAGTAGGTTTTCTTTGGTCACCACCGGGGGGAGCCCTGGACTGGTGGGGTGCTCTGGAGGCCCCATTGTGAGGTAGTTTCCTATTAGTTTTGCACTGTGGATTTTTTTTTTTGAGACTAGGTCTCACTATTTTTGCCCGTGGAACCTCAGGCTCTCGTTGCCCGGGGTACCACAGACTCAAGCAATCCCCAGCCTCAGCTTCCCAGGTAGCTGGGATTATAGGCGCATGCCACCACGCCCAGCTGTTTTTTTTTTTGGAACTAGGTCTCACTACGGGCCCCAGGCGGGACTTGAACCACGATCCCTAGCCCTGGCCACTTCATAGGCTGAAGCTTACAGGCACGAGCCACCGTGCCCGGCCTTGCACTGTGGATCTTGAGAGGGCCTCCCTTTCCCGGTGGATGGAAACTAATCACCCCTGTACCCCTGCACAAGAAGATCCCATCCTTCCAGGGA
Source organism: Uropsilus gracilis (assembly GCA_004024945.1). Classification (NCBI taxonomy): domain Eukaryota; kingdom Metazoa; phylum Chordata; class Mammalia; order Eulipotyphla; family Talpidae; genus Uropsilus; species Uropsilus gracilis. The sequence goes on from PVHY01025532.1 coordinate 12,498, forward strand.
ATTCTGTCCTGGCTTTTTAAAAGGGCATGTGAAAGGCAGCAAAAAATGTGTAACTCTGGTCCAGCTGGTAATGAGGGACAAGGCAAGGTAAAGGAAGGAAGGCTTCTCTGCGGTCATCTCAGCCCCTCCATCCCCACCCCATGCAGCTTCTTTGGGGCAGTCATAGATTCTTTGCTGGTATGATGGTAGTGGTGGTGGTGGCTCCTAGAGGCTTCCAGGGTTAATAAAGGAATTGGGAGAAGGGTGACTTGGAGGCAGAGCAGGAGGTTCCTGGTTGAGCTGAGCTGAGCTGGATTGTGTGGGGTGATCCCCCCACTTTAAGTATTGGTATTACCCAATCAAATGTGGGGAGATGGCATGGTTTAGGCTTGGGGAGTAAGAAAGTTCTGACTTTCAAAACTCCCATCCTTAGGAGCCTCCACTCAAGTCAGAACTAGGGAGGAAACCCTCAGTCATGGTCCCAGTGGCACTAGGGAAGGGAATTAGTTTATTTCCTACGGAATCTCCACACAGGTGCCCTTTTCCTTCAGAGACCCCCAAGTGCTTTGGGAAGAGAAAGTGCCCCATTAATGAAGAAGAGCTGAGAGTCCTAAAGGGAGGTAAGAGAGGTCCTCCCTCAAGGGAAAGTGGCTGGGCTCTCAAAGTCTGTCTTCTAGGAGGACTTTCACTGAGGACCTGGCTTCCGGGTCTGGAAGGGTCTGGGGAGGCTGGTATCTGAACACCTGGAGCCCTGCGTCCTTTAGCTGCTGAGGTGCTTACATCTCCGGACCTGGGCAGTTTGAGAGGCACTCATGGCCTCCCTCCTCCCTGGAAGGAAGGAATTTAATGGGGGTCAAGTGTTTGGAGCTTGGGGCAGGAAGCAGTTGGGAGCTAAAGGCAGGAAACACTCCTCAAGAGCCATCCTCCCCCAGCCAACCTCTTCTGACATTTGTTCATCTCCTCCTGCCAGAGCAGCAAGAGAAAAGACCTGGGAAGGGGAAGGAAAGTGGGATGAGAAGAGGAGACTGCCCTGCCCCCATCCCTGAGACTACCAACCTGGGCTGCCTCTACTTCTCCCAGGAGCCCTGCTCCACTGCTTCCGCTTCTGCTGTTCCCACTGTTCTTTCCCAGGTGGAATCCTATAGATCCTGACTGGAAGCTGCCTCAAGGGAAAGGCTTCCCTGAGCTCCTACTCAGCTTTGTAAAGCTTATCGCCTCTTGTGTTAGTAGTCTTTGAAATTCTGCATATTTCTTCTTTTTTTTTTTTCTTTTTTGAGACTAGGTCTCGCTATCACAGACCCAAGCGATCCCCAGCCTCAGCTTCCCAGGTAGCTGGGATTATAGGCGTGTGCCACCAGGCCCAGCTATTTTTTTGGAATTAGGTCTCACTACGGGCCCCAGGCAGGACTCGAACTGCGATCCCTAGCCCCAGCCGCTTCGTAGGCTGAAGCTTACAGGCACGAGCCACTGTGCCCGGCTCTGCGTATTTCTTCACTGAGCTGAGAGCTCCTGAAATTCTCCCCGACAGAAATAAATTTAAGCCATCGATGCCATTAAAAATATTCTAGTAGTTGCATTAGAAAAGAAAAAAAAACAGGTGAAATTAATTTTGATAATATATTTTTATTTAACTCAATATATCCAAACTATGATCATTTCCACATGTAGTCAATATAAAAATTATGAGGACTAGATTTTACATGTATATTTTTTCAAATTAAGTCTAGGGTTTTCTGGGTGTTTTACACTTGTAAAGCATGTCACAATTTGGATTCATCTTACTCTCAGTAGTCACTGTTACCACAACTGGACAGCTCTGTCCGAGAGACTGGGAATGGAGCCTCAGGCCTACAGGAAAAGTCCAGAGAGCATCTTAACAAGCCACACTGTTGAACAAGCCTGCTTAGCTTTGAATACCCGCAAAACCAACAGCTGTGTGCCCTTAGATGTCTCATAGCCTCTCAGTGCCTTAACTGTCTCATCTGTAAAACGGGGCTAACAAGCCTCTTGGGGTTGTTGTGAGGATTATGTGTGGTTCTTGGACTGTCAGGCACATAGTAGGTGCTCAGTAAAGGCTGGCTGTCTTCATCTCATCAGGATACTAGCCGTGGATCTAAGCAATTGTTAGCTGCAACACTGAGAGAAGCAGTTCTTTGCCCGGCAACAGACCAAGGCAAAAGTATGCTGGGTGGGGTGAGCGAATTTTGTCTGGAAAAGTTGGAACAGGACTGAAGAGGAGAAGGCTGTGGGTGGCTGGCAGAAGGCTTCTTCGAGGGCCAGACCAAGGTTTACAGCTGTGCTGCCATGGAATTTGGAAACAGTAACAGCAGCAGAAGGCCTGGATGATTCATTGCTGAAATGAAGCTTCTGGGGTTCAAAGAAGGGCGGTCTGGAGAGCTGGGACCTTCAGAAAATGCTTCACAGGAGCAGGGTGCGGTCTGGAAACCCAGCGGGCTGTGGGTGATAGGGAGTTTACTGAGTGTGTGCAGAGAGGAACGAGCTGGGGACAAATGGCCTAATTGGAGTCAGGCCCACCCTTCTGGCAGGTACCCTCCCTCCCTAGACCAGCCTCTGCAGAGAAGCGTTTGCTGGTTCCATTTTGAGGCTACAGCGCCCTCTGCTGGATGTGGGAAGCTGAGGCAACCGTAGAAGAGAGGAGTTGGAGTGTCAAGTCTGCAGGGCGAATTCTGTGCTAGATACCTCTGTCTGAGCCCCAGAAACTAAGGAGATCACACATCGAAATTCCTGGACAAGAACGTGGGAGGTTGAATAAAAAACAGGCAGCCTCTAATGTGTTAGCACCTATTTGTTCATGTTTATTTGCTCAGTAGGTACAGATCCATGTAGATTCTGTAACCCTTTATAGAGTTATAGGGCTACGATTAGAGGCAAACAATAATAGTTACAATAACACTAATAGCGGCTAATGTCTATATAGCCTTACTGTGCTCCAGGTGCTGTTCTATGACTTTACAGATGAGGAAATTGAGGCACAGGGATTTTTTTTTTTAAGTCACCTTCCCACATCTGTCAGTTTGACTGGGGAAGAATATTGCCAAATTTGATCAGGTGTTTGGCAGAGTTCATTTCCTTGAGGGTAGAGGACTGAGGGTCTCACCTTCTTGCTTGCTGTGGGTTAAGGGCATTCCCTGTCTAGATTGGCTCCCCGATGTGAGATTTTTTTTTTTTTGAGATGAGGTCTTGCTATGTTGCCCGGATGAGGCCCACCACCTTGCCATGAATCATCTCCTTTATTTAAAGTCAACTGATTGTAGATACTAACCCCATCCTCAAAATCCCTCCACAGTAATACCTCAATCAGGGGGAGTTCTGTGTGGGATTGAATAACTGGGTATTTTAATCCAGGCTAGGTAACCCATCACACCTAACCTAGTGCTTGCTTCACCAAGCCAGTAGGAGCATTTCCCAAGTGAGTGAGGCCACAAAATATCAAACATAACACAGTCAGGGAGAGGGGTGATAGCACATCCCTGTCGCCATATTCCACTGGTTAGAAACAAGTCAAAAATTCCACCCAGGGACGGTGATCATACCGTGTGAACACCGGGAAGGGAACCATCTTAAGTATGTCCTCCACAGAGGCTAAGGCTTGGAGAGGTTAGGAAAGGCCAAGGATCAGGCAGTGGTAAAGCAGATGGTCTGTTGATGGCTGTGCCGGAAGGCTCTGCTTCCAGCTTGTTCCATTTCTACTTGCTGGCTCAAGTGTGTGCCAGGGTTCCCTCACACTCTTTTCCCAGAGAACTCGGCCCCTTGTAGGTTCAGCCAGCACAAACAGGCTGAAGAGGCCAAATCTGGGCTTCCTGAACTGACTGGTGGCATCTGCCTGCATTTCCACCTCCATGTCAGCATGTTGCAAACACTGTTGGTGGAATGATTGGGTCTGGTCTCAGTTTTGCCTCAGTCACCCTTTCTCTGAGGAGCCTGGCAAATCCCTGTACCTCTGCCTCTCAGTTTCATGGGCTCCCCCTTCACATAGCCCCCCATCTAGTCAAATCTGTTTACTGTCACATCTGCTGGCCATACCCCGTCCTCTGTCTTTCAGGGAGAGGCCGGGAGTAGCTCTCTGCTTCCACATCTCTCTTACCACCCCTCCTGCCCAGCAGCCGGAACAACCACAGCATCTGCTCCTGAAAATCTTCAGTGACTTTCCTCTGCAGCTGGCATCCTTGGGGAGCTCCTGAATCTGATGTGTCGGTCCCTGGGTGGTGGCTCTGGTTCACAACTGCAGCCTCCCTTTCTGGACATGCTAGACGTCCCCCATGGCTAGACGGTGCTGCTGTGGCCCAGTGCTTAGAACTGAGCCTTGCAGGACAGAATGACAGGAACAGACATGTGAAAAGACTGGGTCGAATCAGGCAACCCATGGGGCCTGCTGTGATTTCTATAACCCCTGTCTGCTTCGTCCAGTTACACTTGTTCCAGATCATCCCACGTTATTGTGATAGATTTGGCCGGTTCCCCAAATGGTTCACACCAGGCTTATTACCATTTTCACGCTTTGTTTCTATTCTTTTAGTGATTACTCTACAAATTGTACCCTATGTTTACATACAGGGTACATTGTTTTGGCCTGGACCTTAAAAATTACAATATATCCAAAGGTAGCTAATACCTTTTTTTTGAGAATTGCCTGGGGTACCACAGACTCAAGCAATCTCCAGCCTCAACTTCCCAGGTAGCTGGGATTACAGGCGTTAGCCACCACGCCCAGCTTTTTTTTTTTTTTTTTTTTTTTGAGACTAGCTCTTGCTATTTTTGCCCATGGAACCACAGGCTCATGTTGCCTGGGGTACCACGGACTCAAGCAATCCCTAGCCTTAGCTTCCCAGGTAGCTGGGATTACAGGCACGTGCCACCACGCCCAGTTATTTTTTTTTGGAACTAGGTCTCATTATGTTGACCTGGGCAGGACTCAAACCGAGTTCCCCAGTTCCAGTCACATTCCATAGGCTGACGCTTACAGGCATGCACCACTGTGCTGGGGGCTGCTAACTAATAACGCTACACACTCTTGGAGTACAGAATGTTTTAATTTAATTTCGTTTATCATTTATGTCATATTATATTCCTCTTTTTATTAGCCTTACTGGATATTATTATTGTTGTTCACATAGTCAATGCTTGTTCAGACTTATCTATATAGCATTGCACCTCATTTGTTTTTAAAAGTATTTTTTAGTGAAATATAATTTACCTTTTTTTTTTTTTTTTTTGAGACTAGGTCTTGCTATTTTTGCCCGTGGAATGGCAGGCTCTCGTTGCCCGGGGTACCACAGACTCAAGCAATCCCCAGCCTCAGCTTCCCAGGTAGCTTGGATTACAGGCGCGCGCCACCACGCCCAGCTGTTTTTATGGAACTAGGTCTCACTACGAAACCCAGGCGGGACTCGAACCACGATCCCTAGCCCCGGCCGCTTCATAGGCTGAAGCTTACAGGCACGAGCCACCGTGCCCGGCCTATAATTTACCATTTTAAGTAAAAATCTGGTGGGTTTCAGTTTATTCACAGGTTATAGAACTTTCAACACTAATTCCCCTTGTCCCCAAATCCTGTGATCATGAGCAGCTGCTCGTCATTCCTTTGGTTTCTGGCAGCTACTGATCCACTTCTGACTTTTTGGCTATACCTATTTGTATAGGCATGCACCTTTTGTGTAAACCAAATTATACAATACGTGATCTTTTTTTTTTTTTTGAGACTAGGTCTTGCTATTTTTGCCTGTGGAACCGCAGGCTCACATTGCCCAGGGTACCAGACTCAAGCAATCCCCAACCTCAGCTTCCCAGGTAGCTGGGATTACAAG
>PVHY01025533.1:0-18308 GCA_004024945.1 Uropsilus gracilis
CCCCCCCAGCATTTCTCTGACACCGGATCTCCCACTCCGCAGCTGAGGGCTCTATTCGCTCATCGCTGGAAGCTTCTTCACCAACACAGCTTTGGTATCAGGCGGGAAGGGGAACAAAACAATGGGCATGTTTAATGTTCTCATTCTGCAAAAGCTGGGTCTACTGATTTCACGATGATGAAGCCAAGGACCAGCAGCCAACATCGAAGTAGGACAGACAAGTTCTCATGCCTCCTGTCAAAGCTACGTGACCAGCGGACAGAGTTAAGCCAACAAGCTGAAGCCTGAAAGACATGGCTGTCTATGACAAGCATATTAGAGTCCGTATGTTGTGTGGTTCCCATGAGGCCGTTCCCCAGAACCTGGCCCACGTCACAGAGACTGAACAGGGTCCTCACTGACTGTCCAGGAGAACAGAGCACTGGCCCTCTGGTTTTCCCTGATTCGAAGGTACCAGCAATCGAACGTTCATCTTCCACTCGAAAACACCATTGCATATATTTGCCATCCTTAATAGCTTCTAAGTGAATTGTTTTAAAACCATATTAAAGCCCATAACATTTTAAAAAGGGGGTGTCATCACAATGGCAACTATATGTTCTTGGACATTTTCTTGAGAATAAGACACATATTGATGTTCATCTGTTGTCAATCGTCTACAGAGCAGAATGCGTGAGTCACAGGAACGTGAGATAAAATATGGTAAACACATTGGGGAAGCAGCAGGGAAACACTGAGCAAAGATGCAGCAAAGGCTCTATTTTCCTCCAAACAAATTCACCTAGCAACACGCATAGCTTTCAACGTAAGTTTCCCAACGTTTTGTTTATTGTGATGGCCCACCAGAAACCATATTTCATGACCTTATCAGGGTGGCTAGAAGTGACACTGATCGATGTGACCTAGTCTGGGGACGCCTCTGAACAGAGGTGGTTATTTTAAAGTTCTGAGGGACACTCTGTCAATTTAATGGTGATCAGGGGATGCAGCAATTTTCTAAAATTTGTCTCACCAGGAGATGAATGAAACCACCCTTGCTATCATTTAGCACAATCTCCGTTTCAGAAATCTCATTTCTGACATAATACTCAAGTATGTCCTTCTAGCAAGGAAATGGAATTGGTTTAGATTCCCAAGAATCTTAAGTTTCAAACATACACTTCTCTTATCCTTGCATGAAAACAACTGCATAAATGTGATGGAATGTGCATGTGGCATAGAAATAGACTGTTTATATTCACGGGTTTCAAGCACATCTGCAAAACTGTGACAATCAACGTTTTGTCTCAGGAACTCCACTTTGGGAGAGAATGGGGCACACATCCAGGGAGCTGGCTAAATGCAGGGGGTGCTGTAAAGCTTTGTCTCATGCTGAGCCACCATGTGGCAGGAACCCCAGGGTCTTTACCAGCGGAGTACCTGTCCGCTGAGAATATAGCAGGTATCACGCAGGTGGTTAAGTAGTGAGCTCATCAATTTTTCATTTCCACTAAAGCTAAACAGTCTCAAAAGCCTTCTCATGGTAGCTCATTTATGATTATTTCTCCCTTACAACTGCCCTTACTATTGATTTCAATCAACTTTATCTTTTACAGATGTGTTATTAAGGAAGTAGGGGAGATGTGTGAAAAACGCAAAGGGATGGGCTTTGTTCTATTTTGTGGTCAAGTTTGCACATCAAGCTTACTCACAGCATTTTTTTTTTTTTTTGCCAGAAAGAAAAGAGAAACATGGGATGGTCTCACTTATATGCAGGATAGAGGGAAAACAAACAAACAGACAAGAAAAATTTAAAACTGCCAACGGAACTGAAGCATAGAGCAAGAAAATGGGGGGGGCAAAGAGTTTAAGATGGTTCATGGGTGATAAGGTGATGGGAGAGCCTCTGGGTAGACAATGATGTAATTTAAATATATGTATATATATATGTGTGTGTGCAATTAATTAAAAAATTACTTGGAAAAAAATACTCACAGCAGGTTCCTGTTAACAATCATGGACATTGGCGGTTTTCAGGTTTTTTGAATTATCGCTTAGATTTCTTTATTCAGATGGGACAAAGAGTGTAAGAGCCATAAGGATCTGTTGTTTTGTTCATGTGCTTATTTCTCTCCCAGTTCTTACCCAAGACAAATGTGTGTTCCTAAGACAGTTCCTAAAGAGAAACATGTCCATGTAACAAAACTCATCCAATTCCTCTGAGACACTTGAGACATTTGGAAATTCTCCACATGCTATGGGAAGGGGACCCAGATATTAAATGATCTAGGCTGTTCCATACAGTTACAAGTATTTTCTCTGCAATAAACTGTTTATAAAGAATTTTTGTAGAATTTGCTTTTCCATTTAATATGTGCCAAAAGAACATGGAGTTGGACTCTATACCAGTAACATTAAATTGCGTTTTTCTAATTATGCTTTTTTCCCATTATGCCCTACAAATGCATAATGTTCTCATGTTCAGTCACACACAGTTTTACAGTAGAGTAGCTTAAAAACTCAGAATGTGAGTTAACTTATAGCACTCCACCTTTCTCTTGTTGCATTTATCATTGTGAAAGTCAGCTATCAGCATCACTACTGTGAGTGTTCTCTCACCTACTCCTTGAAGGTTAGGTTTTGCCAGACAGATGCCAGTCAGTTGGGTAGCCAAACCCAGCTCCAAATAATGACCACAATCAAAAGCAATCCTGTGATAGTAAAAACTTGTCATTTTTCTGTCTCCAACTTATTTGTACAACCGTTCACACACACATATAGTACTAAACTGTTAACCTAAGCCTCAAGTAAAACATTTTTAATCTTCTAATATAGACTATATACACACATGTTAACCTAAGCCTCAACATTTTTAATCTTCTAATATAGACTATTATAGACTATATACACACATACATACAAATGAATGCACACACATGTGCATATATGTGTGCAAATATATGCATGTGTATGTGTGTATGTATATATATACTCTGATTTTTTGTGCCTGGAAAAATGTGAGGCTTTGATATGATTTTCTTCCTTTAGATTGGATGCTTGATATAGCTCAAATGGAATAAGCAAGACATTTTTACACTTTTGACTGTATAATCTAGTTTTACATTTTACACTGTATAATCTAGTTTGATTTAAACAAAACATCTGCACAATAAATATTCAGGGCCAAGAAACTGTGGCCCAAATAGCCCTCTTGCCCCTAGGTTTGGGCAAAGGTTCAAATACTTGGAATTTTCTTAAATGGAGACACCTGCTAGTGTTTATGGCTGTTAATCTCATTATGAGAATATTGTTTGGGACACTTGTGCAGCAAGTAATGAGGTCTTAAACTTGAGGCTGAAGGGAACTGTTCCTCATCACCAACATAGTTTCGAGAAATTGCTAAGGGAACTTCAGAATATAACTTAAATACTTAAATTCAACTATTTTCCTCCTGTAAAACAACATCTCATCTTTCTCCTACCATTTATTCCTGAAACATTTGTTATGTGCATTCAAATCGCTCAAACATAGGCTAAATTATCAACGTGAAAAGGTTGCAAGAAGAGTAAACATACAAAAAGCTGCTTCCCTTTGAGAACAGAGAAATGCAAATGAAAATAACAGCATGATACCATCTTACCAACAGCAAACTGCAAATTAGTCTTGGAAAATAGCATAGAGACCTTAAAAATTAAAAACAGAACTATCACATGATGCAGCAATTTTACTTCTATGTATCTAACCAAGGGATTTGAAAACTAATATTGATAGATTAGCTAGCTAGCTAAGATAGATAGGTAGATAGAAAGATAGATAGCTAAGATAGATAGATGATAGATAGGTAGGTAGATAGATAAATAGATAGATAGATATGCAATTCCAGTTCCTTGCAGCATGACTCCCCACAGTTAAAACACAAAAGTGCCCAACAAGGGAGAGTAGACATAGATAATCAAACTCCATGAAATGGTTCTCAGCTAGTAAAAAAGAACCAGTATGACATCTTGTCATTTGTACAGATAAACCCTAATAAAATGATGCAAATTGAAATCAGTCAGAAAGAGAAAGACAAATATTGTCTGATCTCACCAACTGTGGAAAACAGAAAATAAAACAAATGCAAACACTTAGATTCTGGTATTAGAGCTGAAATTACCAGAGGGGAAGGGGTTGGAGGTTATTGGGTGGTGGTGGGTGGACTAGGAAATGGATGGTGGGTATGAGGAATATTTAAGGTTTGAAGCTACACCTAAATCTTAGAGCTGTAAACCAATATTACTCAACCAAAAGAATGGTAGGGAAGTCTGACAAGACATTCTCTGTCACAGAAACACGTGTGGGAGTGGTAGTCTCTTTGGAAACCAACGGTCAGTATTTCTTAGGTTGAAGAAGGATGTGCCCCAGATGGATGTGATTTAGTCTCAAATATTTCAGTAAAACAAAAGAATGTACATGTATTTACTTATTACATACATGTTCTTGTTAGAGAGTATGAGGGAGAGAGACAGAGATGGGGAGGAAGAGAATGACACTTTAAGAGTGGTAAGATGCTAACCTTTGGGGAGTTTGGGGGCAGAGCATGAGATCCTTTCTGCTCCTTTGCAAATCTAAAAGTCAAAATGTAAAAGCAATAGAGTAGAGAAAAATAAGACTGTTTAGCAGCTCCTCTGGGGAGGGGACAGGCTTGGTTAGAAGTGGCAACATGAGGGCTGCAAAGGTGTCATCTTGGGTCTGGCACATGTAAATGGAGGCCTCTGAGGGCCACTGTCTTCCTTCCCTTGTCACGGCTGCAGCTCTAACTTTCCTCCTCGGCCTCCTCTTCACGGTCAAGGACGCAGGTGATGGTATGAGCCACCCGGATAAGCCAGGATGACCTCTCCTCTCTCAAGATCCTTTAACCTGAGACACATTTGTAAAATCCCCTTTGCTAGCATATGCGTGGGTTTAGGGAGGGTAATGAGAACATCGTTGGGTGACCGACCACAGACACCCAGGATTAGTAACGGAGCAAATCCTCCCTCAGTGGCATGTCTGACTCTTGAGAGAAAGTCTTTCCTACAAGAACAGAGTTCCAGTCGCTGTGAGTGGTCTGGGCGCAGTTAACATGTCGTTGCTTTCTCCTTTCATAAGACAGTTTCCTTCAGAAGCTAGAAGTGGCCTCAGTTAACATCGAGCAGTAAAACAGGTACTTTGGCCTGGCAGTTACCAGGAACCCAATTCTGCCAATGACCCAAATGAGCAGGATAAAGAGTTCTCTCTCCAGTGTGTGAAAGGACTACAGCTCTGCCAACACTTTGACTCTGGATGGGGCTTCTTGCCTACAGGCCACCAGGCGTGCACTGCCCTGTACCATGCAGGCTGCAACACTGGCAGCCATTTTGTTACAGAGTCAACAGATGGAATGATGACGTTCTCTGCTCCCGCCCAGAGGTTCAGATTCAGTCGAGGTCTGACCCGAGAAGACAGGGTCGTTCAGGTCCTCAGTGATGAGGTCAAGGGCAGTGTGCTGGCTCCCCAGTCACCAGGTCCATGGGTGTCACTGAGCACTTCCCTGTCCTGGGGACCTGCAGTCACACTCTCACTTACCAGCAAGTACGGATACAGAGCCACAAACACAATCTCGCTGACCATTCGGGGACTAAGCCACGCAGGACCCAGCAAGTCAAGAGTTTGCGTGGACTCTTTAGGCTCCACTACTCCACACGGCTTGAGGCTCGTTGACTTTTCAAAGAGAGCCCGATGGGCAGTAAGTGAGGTTCTAGACTGTTATTGAGGACACGCATGCCTGCAGGCGGTGCACCAGGACTTGAGTTGCTGGACTTGGGTTGTTCTACCACCTTCCTCTGGGACACTGACTGCATCCACTGAGATGTCCCCGTGTTCAGCTGCCCCATCTGACTTGGGGTACACCTTTCTCCAGGTCAAATGTTTGTGGTTTGACAATTGAAAAACAGCCAGCTTAGTCTCTTTCCTTTTTCATGAATACATAAACCGCATGTATGGAAAAGGCTCCTTCAACACCGTCACAGACATTATTCCTGGACCAGCAATTCAAGGGGTCCACATTTGTGAACATTTAAAGATCCAGTCCGCACTTGCAAGTGTATTCAGAGTATATTTTAAACAGGCACATCTTTTAAATAAATGCACCAAAAATAAATAATCGTTGGGGCTGTGGGGATGAATGGGTGATCATGACTTTTCTTACTTCATTGTTGTCTATATTTTGAGTGATTTTAATAAATTAGAAAGCACAAGGGTTTATAAAGCACAGATGTAAGAAGAGATAACAGATGAAACGAGAGAACAGCTATGATAATCCTCTAAAACCATTCAGGAAAATACTCTGACCTAAAGGAAGGAGGCTGAGCTTTTAAGAACTAAAATTACACACACATTCACGGATCCCATCGTTCACTCTGGAGATTTAGGAGGGGTTTTCTTGAAAATGTAAACGGCTCTCCGTGGTGGGGCTGGGCGGGAACTGCTGACAAACTCAAATCCTCAAACACTTCCTGAATCCTAATCCATCATTTTCTGTACCTGCTCTTTCTCCTGTGGCCTCCTGACAGTCTACAGTATCCGTGCAAATGAAGGACAGAACATCTCAGCCAGGCAGAGAGGCCTGAGGTTGACCCCCAAAGGGACCCATGAGAGAAGGAGCTGGAACCTCACCCTGAGTCAGACAACACCTGCTCACTCAGCTGGATGATATTTATTGAGGAATTTCCATTCATGCCAATCAACTTTGCATTTTATCTTTAAATAGCCATTATCGTGGGCCTCTCCAACTCTGTCTAGTTTACTTCAAGTCAACTGGCAATGACTGGGCAGATACCATATGCTGGAATTTGGTCACCAAAATACTTCCTCTTGAGCACATCTAAGAACTTCTTTACTGAAAAACAGGTATTGGAAATCATTGGGTGGGGCAGGGACAAGGGGCATCACCTAGGACCTCTCTGGCTTCTTTTGAACTGGAAGAGGAATCAAAATGGCGTCAGACAGAAGAGCGAAGGCAAAGCGATCGATTTTATAACGCATGCGTGGAGAACTTCCACGGTTGTCAGATCTAAAGAGGACTAGAGAGGACCATGGATATTTATGTGTACTTTGGGACCTGAGGCATCATGGAAGAGAGGGGGGAGACTTCACATGTCAGAAAGCCAGGGGATAACCACATCCTTAGTGTGAGGGAGGGAAGGTGAGATGATTAGATGATGTTTGGCAACTAACCGAGAACTGAACGAGACCCCAGTCTATAGTTTTTTTAGGTCATCAAAGGGGACACGGTGGTGGCTTCTTGGACTAGGAAAAAGGCAGATGCTTAGGATACAATGACCCCTTCTTTGCTTAGTGAAGTGTGAAGTACTCAGGCCAGAAGAAAAGCTTCTCTTAGCCTTAAGGACTTTCGCTGCTCTCAACTCAATGCAATCTGCATTCTTTAAGAAGCCACCACAGATGCTCCAGGCTGCCAGGACTCGAACTTAACCTCTGGTTCCCATACTACGGTGATAGAAACTCACTTTGGGCTCATATAGAAGAGTCTGTCCCATGCATTTGGGGAACAGAATCTCTAATGTCATACTCCTAACCTTCTCCAAGGGTAGTATTCTTGCTTACACATAACAAGCAGGCAGCAAATACCTACTCTGTGCAACTGTTCTGAAAATACAGAAACAGCAGTCCCAAGCCATCCCTGCAGGTCCCTCAAGCTGGGACATGTGAGAACAGAAACACACTTTATCCTCCCGGGCAGGAGAGAGAGGCAGTGGGATGGGAGCTGTGCCAACTGAGACCTGCTATACTGGAAGTGGGACCAATGAAGCAATGAAGGTCACCTCTGCACCCCTGGCTGCCCTCTATGCCTCTGACCTGACTGGTGAGGGGTCTTCCCAATACATACCTGCTGGGGACTCAGCTTACACTTGGGGGTGAATTTAAATCAGTGGCCATCTTGGGTATTAGAGGTTCATCTCCAGCTGCGGAATGAAACACTCTGGACCTTGTTAGTGATCAGAGTTGTTAGCAGGTCTGTTCCTTGCACAGTGACATGTGGCTGATCATAGATAGCCCCCCTCTCCCCACTACTTTTGTCTCTGAAAGCTCATCAGGGCAGGAGGTTAGGGGTGGATGGACATTATACTTTAGGCAGCTGTGAAAAGGGAAAAGGAAATGAAAGAGACAAAGATAGAGCTAAAAAAAAAAGGAGAAAAGAAAGAAAAAAAGACTCTGCTGGTTTTTCCTTGACTAAGAGGAGTGGAGACTGGACAACTGTTCAAACACTGCCCACCTCCTAGGCTGTGGGTGCTGGGAGGGGCACCGCCTAGGTCTTCATCAGCCAGAGGGCTACAGGACAATGGAAGGGCTAGAACCAGAGGGCTCGTTCTCCGAAAGCACTGGGTTTCACTGTTCTCTGCTGGGTGAGAAACAGAAAGGAAAGAAAGATTGCACCCTTACCTTGCAGCTTACACTGAACCTGGAGAGTCTGTCTTGCCCACTGTTGTCACTCTTGGCTGTTCCTCTGTTCATGCCAGCCTAATGTTAGTGCCCATGCCAGCCTTTAGGCATCAGTGTGCAACAGTCATTCCTTTCAGTACAAATAACAACTTTCTGCTCTCATTACTATCGCCAAGATACAAATTGCCAGAGATCATAAGGACCAATTCTTCCAATGGCTAAAGTCAGACCTCTTCCTTAACAACTATGTTATTAAAATGAAAAGAGAATGATTACAATAACACCACGTGAAAAGAAGAATTCCCTCGATTTTTAGGATTGAAACATTAAAGGTTTTAGCATCCAACCTTCTTGTATGAAAGACAAGGAAACTGAAACCCTAAGAAATTCGAAGTCTAGTCCAAAGTGAGTTAGCCTGGAAATCACCACTTCCTAATGATAAAACGACACATTTTTTCAAACTGATTGAAGAGTTGCCACATAATGGCTCTAACTTCCAAAAATTGAAGTTAATGAATGACCTTTCCCTGTTGGTGTTCATAAAGAATCTGGAAGAATCTTAATCTGTGCAGATTGGGATACCAATGCATTTTACTACCAGCAGTTTCACATACAGAGGAAATTCATAACTATGTATACAGTTACATCTTAAAGCAAGCCAGAATGCTTCTCATTTGAAAATAAAACCCTCCTTTGAAGAAATATCTGCTTTTATGTAAATAATATAAAAAGCATAAGAGGTAAATGACTTCAAATAATAGTTATCCTGATCTGAATTTTCCTTCAAGGTTACTGAGAGCCAACATCACTTTCTATTCTGAAAAGGTTACTTAGCTGCAGTCAATTTCCATTTTCTCCTCCTAGAAAGCTGTGACAAAGAGACTTTTAAGAGCTAATTAAATCAACAATGGGTGTTCAAAAATTATTTCATTATCATATTCCATCGAAGAGTCAATTTTGTTAGGTTTTTGTTTGCTAATTTGCCAAGTCAAATGTTCAAGCCTGTGTTCCTTTCACAGTGTGGTCTGCAAGGCCCAAAGACACTGGTCATTTTGACAGCCTTAATTAGTCACTTAAATTGGTAATTACTGGAATAATTATATGAAGAAAAACTCATTGTGAGTGTCACCAACTGGGTCATCCTTTTAAACAGATCCTCCCCCCTCCCTGCTGATCCTATTGTTAAACTCTGCCATTTTGCTGTTTGATTTAAATTAAAGAGCTGCCTGGCTTCCCACAGTCCACATGGCAGGACGGAAGTGTGTTGGAACTGAATTCGAAAAATGACTACTTTCCCATTGAGCAGCCCAGTTCAAGGAACTTTCCATGATTTGGATCCATTAATTCTCCTAGGCTCAGAAGTAGACATTGCCGCTTCCATTCAGTTGCAAAGTGTTCACATTTTCAAAGCCAAGTATTTTTCCTATTGCTACTAACTTACATTCATTACATTTTATTATTTCTACATCATTTAATGTGGGTCAGCCCGTTAAGTCCAGCAAACACAGCAATTATTTCCAATCCACTGCCACTGCTGTGAAAGATAAAAGACAAGTGAATCTCACTTTAGTGGGAAATAAATAAAACCCTCTTCTTTGTAAATAGGAAACATTAAACGAAAACTACAAAAAACAATGTAACAGATGCAAGGTTGCAATCCAACCACCCTGTGCTTATTAGGCCAGAAATGCATTTCCATAGAAGAAGAACCCAATGATTCCCCTTTCAGAGTTGAAGGAGCCTTTGTTTGTCAAACTTAACCCAAGGGATGCCAGCCCTGAGGCTGGGAGATCACTGAATGCTCACTACAGTCTAGAATTGGTGTCACTCCCACATCCCACGTGGCTGAGATGTCACACATGATAAATTTTTAAGAGGCGCAAAAATAGCACAGCTCTTCTCTTGTTAAACTCTTCTTAAAAATCTCTTCCTGTGGCCAGTGGTGCAAGCTTTTCTTTCTCTCAGGGCTCTTGCCCAGAGATGCTAACTGCATGCTTAAATGATTTCTGCCCGCCTGGTGGGGCTGGTCAGAAGGAGAAAGGACTGTCCTGGACACACTGGATCTGTGTAGGTCCTAACTCCGCCATCGACCTGTCATTTGATCTGGGACAAGAGGGTGATCTCAAAGCATCCCTTTCTACATCTATAAGACAAGGACTAAAAACCCTTTGCCATAGGGCTGTCATGAGACTTTGAAAGGCTTTATCCAGATAAGGACCCAGCACAAAGGACAATTAAACATCTTTCTAAACACTTACATATTCACACTTGCCAGTCTTTGCGATTAGATCATAAAGAATATGAATTCGGGAAACATCATTAGGAGATATTGACAACCTAGACATTTTTAAGTCATAACTTATGACTCCCTTAACCTTTCTCATGGATGTGCACACAGTCTATTCCCCTGACTTTCCTTAAGCACCTCATTTGCAATGGAAACAGCCTTGGCCCCCATAATTCCACATAGTACATGTAATATAAAAAGAATGAATAAACAAATTTCCTTTCAAGGAAATTCATATAATAAGGTGGGAAGGTCAGGAAAGAGAACCAAATTAGAAGTAAAAAAATTCACCTGAGGTGGTGTAATAGCTATGTGGAAAAGGAAGCTGGGTAATGGGATGGAGAAGGTAGTGACACAGGAATGCTGTAAAGTCATTCAATGATGATTTCCAAGGAGATGGTACCTGAAAATTTGAGGGCTGAGGGGGAGGTGCCACAAGAACGCTGGCACAGAGAAATGGTGAATGCAGGCCCTCAACCTTCTAACCCCCTAATCTTACTGATGAGGAAGCAGAGACCATAATGAGAAGTTACTTCCCCAGGTCACAGAGCCAGGATTGGAATTCTGCCCTCCAGGCTGACATGTCCAACACCAATTCCTGTTCACAAAAATCCCCTGTAGCCAATTCTTCAGAGTGCATAATGAAGCTTCCACCTGAGGATCCTGGACCATATTAGAGAATATGGAGAAATCAAGCTTTTTAACTTTTTCATCTAAAATTCAAAAGGCAACCAAATGTACAGAATGCTGATTTTGCGTCAAACAATGGCAATCTGATGAATTCAGATTCAGGTAGAAAACTCAGAAATATATCCCAGGGAGGAGTAAAATTGGGGGGTTTGTGGAAGGAAAGAGGAAGATGAAGTAAGTGGTTAAATAATAGATCAGTTCTTAAGAAGCTTAAATTATTGTCAGCTAAATATAATTGATTCTTTAGAAAGGGTCAAAAAGGAAATGACTGACTATATACTACAGCTGAAAGTCACGCATGATCATTAGTTCTCCTAAATCTAGAAAATGTCACCAATATTTGCTTGTAGTTTTTTTTTTTAAAAAAAAAAACAACTGCTTTAGGGCCCAGTTGAAGGTTCTCAGATGCAATTGAAAAGTCTCTGCCAAGTTCATGGAAGGCAGGACATTGATTTTTCTGTCATAGCTTCCAGTTCATTTTGCAAATGACTTTAGCAATGTCAGCTTGTCCAAAGCCCCACGGTACCTCCTAAAGCATTCAGATGGGAACAAGACAAAATGTTTTATTTTTCCTCCAAGAATCAATGATTATCAGCGAAAGAACAGTTCATGGTTTTCTGAATCTGGCAATCAAATTTTCTAACACAACTGATAGTTTTCAAATCCACAAAGGTTTCAAGTGATCGCCATATACATTTTATATAGTAACTAGGAATTATTACCCCTGCATGTCCTTCATGGCTTGGAGTGGGTCTGTCTAAACATTCTCTGCTAAGGGGAATAATCTTGGCTTGAACCTGGCACATCTTTAGGATTATGACCCAGAGTAGGAAATTTCTGCAGATTCAAATCACAACTATTTCACGGACACTATGGAAAATTTCCCTTGAACCTAGAAGCTTAAGTTCATACTATAATTTGTGCTTAAACTCACTCCTTCAGATAACGTGAACAAATCTCAACACAACCTAGATAAATGGAAATATGTGTTCAAGGACACACAATGCAGTGGATGATTTCAGGCAACTGACTGAACATGGATAGGCAAGTGAACTTGGAAGGAATTCAGTTCACCCTCTCTCACAATTTGCTTAAGATTTTATCACACAGATGAGATACAGATGCTAAATCAGTCCGTACAGTAAGGATATATAGCCCAGGTTGCCTCAGGAAGACCTAGTGTTCCTAGTATTACTGCAGTACATGGAACAGCCTCTGCTGTGTTTCCTAAGCTCAGAGGACATGGAACCAGTGCTGATTTGTACTCTGAGAACCAGGAGGACTGACAGACTTCCTAGTCCTGAGGCAGAGTTACTGATCAGACGGGCAACATGAACCCAAGTCAACTCCCATGTCTTCCAATTTAGAGCAGCCTGTGGAGAAAGCCACAACACTGGATGGTATTACACTAATTACTATACTAATTACTATTCAGGATGCAAAAGAGGTGTCCTGTCAGTTACTTTAGCTTGAGGGAATATTTCATCCTTTGAGTCTCCAAGGTCTCCCCTGTAATTTGTAACAACAAAAACTTCCTCCTAGGATGATCTGAGGATGAAAGAAAACAGTTAGCCCTGCTAATGCTTTAAATGTAAATCTTAATTTTCAATTAAATTTTAAATCTACACTGGCATTTTGTGGATTCTCAACATCTATTACTGCTTTTTGTTACTGCTTTTTTTTTTTCCAGATTCAGCCTTATTTGAAGTGATTGTGAACAATAGCCACTAATCCTACATGTTTAGTCATTCTTTCATTTTTTTGACCTTTATGCACATATCCTAGATCCCATGTTTTTATTATTTATCTTCAAAGTGACTTTTGCAACATCCTTGAGAAGAGACCTGATTTGATAAGATCAATAGCAGTGAAACTTGACCTCATCAACTATGTGTTGACTTCTTCACAGGCAAGGGACTTCTCTCATTTGAAAATATAAATCTGTAATTTTTGCTAAAGTATAAACATTAGTTATGAAAAGCCGTGTTAAAACAACAGCAACAAAGACTGTGTTGTGAATACCAAAAAGAGACTGATTTGGGGGAGTTTCTAGTATTCCCCCATTTAATTGTTAAAAATCTCCTCTTCCCAACTACTTAAACATAACAAACCTGTTGACAAATTCACTATTTCTCAGAGACCTTCCATTCATCACGGGTGTGGTTTTTTTCTTCAGAGAGTGCCCAAAATATCAAAAGTATTATCATCAGGGTACAGAGGAAGTCAGAAAAGATCAAAGGGAGGACATGAGACTTTGGTGATTACTGAAGTAAACACTGCCCTCCTTACCACTAAGTGGGTGGGGAGGCAGAAGGTTCATGGTTAAATGCAATCATTTCTCACAGGAAATTTCCTTTTTAAAATTAGTCAATAACGACCTTGGACACAATTCAAAAGTGACTTGTTGAGAAGTTCTGTGTAACAATGGAGTATAAGTTATAAAGGTGTTAGCAAGTGCATGGAAACAACGTGCTAGCTCTGTGATGGTGAGATATCCATAGAAAGGGAAAACTCTAGTTCCCTGCCCTACTCAAGGGAGGATGGAACTGAACAGTCACAAAGAGACTGGGAAAAGGACTTGGGAAAGAAGAGTAGGAGGAAGGAAGGAGAGGACTTGGAGGAGGCATGTGGAGCAGAGGGACATGTGAAGAAGCTGGGCTTGCTTCTTGACCTTGGACTTGGACCAAGGACTTAGGGACATGGAAGAAAACACTTAAAAGAGATAGAGACATGGGTGAGAGACCTGAGGGGAGATTGAGAATGGTGGCCTTTATCTTGATTTGTATTTTAATTTTGTTCCTTTTCCTTTCAGACTTGCCTGGCCCCTAATGCCCCATTTGTAAGGGTCCCCACCAAAAGGTGCCTTAGACTTGTCACAAGATTTTGGGTCTCAGTGACCCTACTCTGGACCAACCCTGTTTGGCTGGGTATTTACCCGTGAGGATGTGGGGAACTTTGGCAGCTTCACTAGAAACTATTTTAACTGTATACTTTCTATTCTCTTCTCTTGATGGCACACTAAGTGCATTAACGTTATTTTCTATTGAAGGTCTTATTGAAATCAGGTAAAAAAAAAACCAAGTAAATCAAGAACTTAATTAAACTTTCAAACAGGAGCAGCCGGCCATTTATATCCAGCCATGCATCAGATTTGCCCCATAAGTGTAGTAACAAATCACACTAAGTTAAAAGGATGCAGAAACAAGATTTATCTTACCAAAAAAAAAAAAAAAAAAAAAAAAAGACAAAAAAGGCAAAAGTTTCTGAGGGTACGAGGGACCCCTTTGGTAATCTTATCACAAAGTTCTGTCTCTAATCTACACGAGGGTTCTTCAGCCATGTGCAGCTACAAGATGGTGGCTATCACACCTTCCAGTCAAATGAGGAATCCAAGATGGCACCGTCAATCCTCTTCCAAAGGCACAACTCCAGCATTCTTTTTGCTTCAACTCTCAAGTGACCCCAAACCACCAAGACTCACTCGAAACAATAGCCACAACCACTTCAGATGTCTCACAATGAAAACAGCAGCACTCCAAGTTCTCCTCAGGTCTCCAGAAAATTCCCAAGCTTTACAGTTTCTAAGTTAAAGCAAGTTTCCAAGTACCAAGTTTTTAACTCAGCTCACACAGGTCACATGTTTCTCCAACATGCTTCCCCAGGCTTCTTGCTGGCCCAGGCTGGAGATGGAAGCTCACAGCATGACTTCCTTCCCTGCCCTACTGCCATATATGGCAGAGGCAGCTCTGAGGCCTCCAGCCTCCTTGTTGCTCCTCTGATCTCTCACTTCTTCAGCTTTCTCTCTGTCTCTATCTAGCTGTGCTCCTTCTTAAATGCCCTCTCTCTGTTCCTTTAGCAAGAAACCTGGCTTCCCTTCTCCAAGTCTCCACCTGCCAGGACAAAATGGCTACCATCCTAATGCAGCAATTCCATGCTGTGACCCCCACTTCACCACAGCACTCCTATCATTATGAACTAAGAATGTGTGTATGTTTATGGGCAGAACCCATTAGAACAGGCAGGTTTGGGGGTTCTGGGGTGCCTCTCATTCTTCCCTGTGAAGGTTGAATCTAGAAAAGACCCAAAAGGCTTTGCACAGAAACTGACTACAGGATTATTAGCTGTTTGATAAACTGCTACTCACCTTAACACAACCTTCCATCATCTGATCCTAGTTAGTTCTCCTCCTGCCTGGTACTCAAGCTCTCCCATTATGTCACCTAGTTCACATATTCCATACATAAAACTATATTTCTCTCAAGGGTCAGATCTGGTAGGGGATTAGCAGAAGAGCAATCTACACTGGCATGGTTTTTGCATTTTTGTGAAATGCTATTGAATAGAATATACAAGCAGAAAAGTGTATAATCCTAGATTTATAGCTTAATGAACTGTAGAAGTGATGGAAATGAACTAATTCATGCAAAAGTACAAATATTCTTCACAAAGTGGGTTTTGTAGCTAAACAGAATCTCTCATTGCTGGTATTACAAATTTGTATCCAGCATTCTACACATTCAACCAAAGCACTCAAACGCTCAAGTCTTACGTGGAAGAGACATTTCTAGTCATTCTAGAATGAACTTTCTGCCCTGGAGAAGCTTGTCTTCTACTATACTTCCACTTCTGAGTGTCACTTTAACTTTATTAGATCCACCACTGGTCTTTTCATGAGTACTGAAGCATTTAATTCCTATGAAAATCACGGAGGCTAGCTAAAGAACCAATACTTCTCTTTTCAAAACATACGGTGTTTATTCATGATTGTTCTTTGTTATTATTTTTCTTTTTAACAATGTCAGGGGTGTCTGACATATCAAAAGCTTTACAACTGCTGCACAATTATATTGATGCTTCGATATTATGAGCGTATCACAAAGAAGAGAAATAATTATCCGTCATTTCTACAGCTATCATCTTGTGAGTACTGAAAATATTTCATTTAAAATCTACCCTTAGTAAATTTCAAGCATGCAAAATAGCTAGCCTTGCAGCAAAACAGCTAGCACAGTTAGCACAGCAAGCACAGATAGTTAGCATTGTTGGCATGCTAGCTAGCATTAGGGCTAACTATCTTCACCACTGGGCACTGAAGCTTCAGAACTCATCTCCATTGTATAACTTAAACCTGCTACTCTTTACTCAAAATCTCATTCCCCCATCACCTGTCCACTCTACATTCACCTCCCTCCAAATCTGCCTCAGCAATCCCCCATCTTTCCCCATGTCTCTGAGTTGTACTATTGTAGGTTGCACATGTCAATAAGCAAGGTCAACAGGTTCTGGTTTTATCTGGCTCATTTCATTAAACATGATGCTCTCCAAGATCACCCTTGTGGCAAATGGCAAGATTTCTCTCTTTTTGACGACCAAACATTGGTTCATTGATAGGTCTATTGATTGAGCAATGATAGATAGAAATCCCAGTCTTAAAATTCAAAACTACCTCGTTAATTTGACAATCTCACCTAACTCATCTATTCTGATTGGCTAGAATAGAGTTCAACAAAGTATCCCAATATTCTGGAGGATCTGCGTGCCCTAAATGGGGGTTTCAGAAAGGGCTGTATGGGTTCAGCAGTGAAGCAGCTTTTTCAGTGCTAGTCTCTCCAATATTTCCCAGTGAATGACAGCTTGTTCCACTACACATGGTTCTATCTACCTATAGAGGGGGCGATCCATCATCTTTCCCCATCCTATTGAATTTCTCCCTTGACAACCAGGATTTGAGAGTCTTAAGGGATCAGAGCCATGTAAGCTTGGATGAGTCCCCATCGTACAGACCAATTACAAGATTCAAAGTTCAAAAAGGATGCTCAGCCCCACAGCCCCTCTCCAAGCCTGGGTGCCAAATGAGAGAACGCATCATTTTCCTGTTTCCATTCAAGAGTTAATGAGCAGGATGGGATGTAAAGTCCGTGTCTTCTTGGTGCCAAAATCACTGCCAAAATTGCCTCTCTGGGTATGTAAGACCCTGTGAAAGGCCTTGGCCAGGCTGGTTCAGAAGTGTTGGCCAAGGTGCTGAAGTGAGGGGAGGGGGTGGGTGGACAGAACACCTTTGCCAGGGGGCGCTCCTCCCCCAATTCTTTTTAAGACATCGAGCTCATTTTGACAAGGGACCCTAGCATTTTGAATGCCACATAAAACCGGAGAAAGCAATGCATGTGTGAAAAGGTATCTAACTAGGATACATACTTTTTATAAAAACCCCAGCACTACAAAATCTTGAGGATCCACTTAAAAGCCAACATCACACACCTTAAAAGCAGTTCATTTCAACAGAATGTTACTTCTGTCCACCACGCTTCTCGCCATTTCGGAGATTCAGTAAAATGAACCAAATGCTAAATACAATGATTGTACAGAATATGGAAGAGATCGCCAAAGCTTTAACCCCAGAGGAGTCTTCAAAGACAAAACTTATTTTCGACGTAGGCCTTATTCTTTTTATTTTTTTTTTAACTCTCTCTGCTTTTACTCAAAAGGGAGTCTTCTCTTTCCAAACGTTTCTTGTGACAGCTTTCCTCTCCTGCCCTGGAAGTGTGCATGCTGCTAGGAGAGCCCTGGGCAGCCTCTGGGACGGGGCGAGTGTTGGAACCACCTTCCGACAACCGCAGCTAGCCTGCAGTTAGTGAAAGGGAAGGCAGCTGGCCGTGGAGGCTTTCACGCGCCAATTCCCTCGCTCTCTCCGGCCTCGGAAGTCTCTTCCTCCTGCCAGGCAATTTGCTTCCGTTCTGTTCAACTTTCTGACCTCTGGCTTTAGAGAACTGTCCTGGCTGTGGGAACTGGCGCTGGGCAAGCCCTGGCTCCCTCCGCATGGGTGACTGGCAAGAGTAAGACTTTCTTTGACACTTTTACAAGAAGCCATTTAATTCCTAATGATATTTCCTGG
>PVHY01025534.1:0-18302 GCA_004024945.1 Uropsilus gracilis
CCCAGGGACTCCCCCTCCGACTCAAAGGCGGCCTGGCGCAGGACCTGCAGCTGCTCCCGCTGCTCCTGGGGTCATTGTGGGGAAGAGTGCCAAGGTCGCAGATCCGAGGCCAAGTGCCAGTCACCCCAGACTTGCGTACCCCCAAAGGCCCGACCTGGCTGTAGGGGTCCAGCGGCGTCCGCATGCGGGGCTCCAGCAGCCCCAGCGTGAGGGCCTGCAGCACATACAGGTGATGAGCCATCTCGTCGCCCAGGGGAGAGGCGCTGTGGATAATGTTCTGGAGGACAGCCAGCCAGAGGATGAGCGTGGGCCCCCAGGGGGGAGGGGGAGGGCCCCACGCCCATTCCTTCCCACCTTATAGATGAACTGGCGAAGGTTTCTCTGCCACAGGTAGTCAAGCATGTGCTGAGGGGGTGGGAGAAGAGCATAGGTGGTTTTGCCATTTGTGAGCGCCCACCCTGTGGCCTGGGGTGGAGCGTGGCTCCTGCCCCCCTCCCCCCCCGCCCCGTTCCCCACCACACGGACGCCCACCTTACGTTCGGCAGCACTGGCCCCCTGCAGCATGGCAGTCAGCAGTGCCATGGCCTTGGTCTGCAGCTGCTGGTTCATCCTGGGGCAAGATCGGGGCTCAGCCGGCCATCCGGGGGCCATCCTGCTCCCCTCGTCCGTACCCCACACAGTCACTTACACCTGTAGATGCACCAGCAGCCTATCCAGGGGCACCTCGCTCTTGACCAGCTGGCTCAGGGCAGGGCTGCTTAAAGTCACACTCTCCAGCAGCCTGAGAGACAAGGGCTGCACTGACGGGTCCATAAGGTTCATGTTCACGTAGCCTACCACCTGCGGAAGGGAGGGCCTGTCACCACCTGGCTGCCATGGTGGGCCGGATCCTGACCCTGCCTCCCACCTGCTGCCCGCTGAAAAGCCCACCCACCTTCTTAACAAAGGGGATGCTGAGTGTCTCCCAGGACACCACGCCGTGCTCCATGAGCTCCAAGAAGGCCCTCAGCGCCAGAGACAGCACCTCACCTAGGCTGCGGGGACATCCGGGGCTGAGCCGGGCCACACCAGGATCCCCAGCCCCACCATGCCCACCACCCACCACAGCCCATTGCTCACTCGTCCCCATCCTCAATGATGGTGCCTAGTCTCTGAAGCCCATCACGGCTGATGACCTCCCGGGCAAAGGTCATGTCTGGGGCCAGCAGGGTGAGGTGCCGCAGGGCGTCCCGGCGCCCTTCTCGACTCCCACTCTGCAGCCCACCCAACAACTTCTCCGCCTCAAGGTCCTGGCAGGGGTGGGAGCATGAGCACGGGTGAGGCCAGGCAGAGACATGAGGAGGGGGAGAGGGAGCAGGCAGAGACATGAGGAGGGGGAGAGGGAGGCCCGAACTTGGCCTTCACGAGGTGGAGGGGGGGCGGGGCAGAGGTGTGGGGCCGGAAGGGCAGCACAGCAGGGGCCAGGAGGAAGGGCGGGTCCGGCCGGGTGGGGCATTACGGGGGCAGTGCTGAGGCACAGGATGCTGCCGTTCTTGATCTCGTTGCGGTTCTGGAGAAGGCAGAGGGGCAGGAGTCAAGGCCCGCGCTGAGCTTTCGGTAGTTGCGGTTTCCGTGAGAGGAGTCAGGGCCAGGTGAGTTGGGAGGGGTCGCGGAGCGGAATGCGGGGGCGGGGCGGTCACTCACGTTCTCGGTGATGTATCTCCGGTGCCCATCAGCGAACTGAAGGGCAAAGCGCTCAGGGCGCGCCAAGCTCCACCTGCGGGCGGTGAGGCAGGTAGGGGGCGCTCCCTCCCACCCCCACCCGGCGCCCCGCTCCACCCCGCGGGCCAGCGGCACTCACGCGTCGCACAACTCCTTCAGCACGGTTCCCAGGGGCTTTGCCTGCAAGTGGAGCAGTCACTCAGGGGGCCGACAGTTCGGAGGAGCGGGACGGTCCTGGGGGCGGGCTGGGGAGGGTAGTTCCGAGGGGGAGGGGGCGACCCAGAGGCGGGCGGAGGGGTGGATGGAGGCCGGACAGTCCGGGTGACCTGGTCCAGCTGGATGAGCTGTGGGATAGCGTCACGCATCTGGACGGCGATCTTCACCACGTTCCCCGGGGGCGCCATGGTCCAGCCGGGGCGGGGGCGCCTGCACGTTCCAGCCGGCGCAACTTCCCAACGAGGACACACCTGGCCCGGGGACCTCGGGACGAGGGCTTCCCTCCCTCCGCTGCCCGACCCCTGCCCGACCCCGGCGCTGCCCGACCCCGGCGGCTGCCGGCGCTCACCGCCCGGCCTCCCACACCCCGGCGCCACGGCCTTCCCAAGGGAAAACGGGCTAGTTCCGGGTTGGAGTCCCAAGGGAGGAGGGTAGGTCGCTGCCTGGCCCGCCCCACAGAGGCGGCCCGGCCCCGCCCGCCCCAAGGTGCACCAGGTGGGGGCGGGGAGGGCAGGCCACAGGCACTGCCTCTTCCAGCTGCAGGAAGGTGACCCACCCAGGCCCAGCGCCCACCCCAGGGAAGGCCCCCAAAGAACCAGATCAGAGATAGCCTTAGGCACGGTCTTTATTCACTTGGACACTGTACAAATATTACAATTTCCTTTTGCTGCAAAAAGTATAAAAATAATCTTTATATAGGAATCCATTCCTTACTGCAAATCTTTCTAAATCTCTGCAAATGGCTCTAAGTGAGAAATGAATAAACAAGGGAGGGTCTGGGGCAGCAGGAGGCTGGGCCACACCTCAGGGACCCACCAGACTGACAGCTGGAGGTCTGCTTGCTCTTGTTAGCACCCCCCACCATCACAGCCAGGTTCTCGGGGCTCAGAAGTGGGGTAAAGAGGGGTCCAGGGGGAGCTGGAGGGTCCAGGATGGGGGGGGGCAGGGAGAAGTGAAGGCTTCCCACCACTTCCCCAGGGTGAGGGAGAAGCTGGGGGGGAGGGGAGTGGGGTTGGACAAGCTGCCCTAAGGTGGGGTAATGGCAGGCTACTGCTTCCGTGCCACTGGGTGGCAGCTGGGCCTGGGCTCCGGGTGGGCTCACAAAGGACATGAGGCAGGGGCAAACATTTTGGCTCCATGGAGGCAGGGCTGAGCCCCTGACCCCTGCTCTCGCAGCACAGGACAGGTGCTGGCACAGGAGTGGAAGTTGTGGCCTGGACTGTGTGGTGGAGAAGTGGGGGCCTGGGGAAGCCATGAGTTGTGGCTCTCAAGTTGTACAGGGGGTTGTGGGGAGGTCCCCAGGCAGCCCCCAGGTCAGACAGTCTGTGTCCCAGCCACACAGGACATGTCCCTGTCAGAGGTTGAGGACAGGAACGTCAAAGAGGTCACAGACACCTTCACTCTCATCCAGGTTGTAGATGTAATCGTGGTCTCCAGGGGGCGGAGAAAGACGGAGGAGGGGGGCAAACACTGTAGAGAGCACCAGCCTGAGACCCTGGCCAAGGTCCCACCCCACAGCCACCCAACCCCCTGCCCACAAGCATCCTCCACCTCCCTGGGCCACCCACCTTCTGAGGACATCAGCTCCTCCAGCAGCTCTGAACTCATGCACTCTGGGGAAGGAAAGAGCACCATTACTTTCCGTTCCCGCCTCTCCACCCACCAGAGCCCACGCACTGATCAGGTACTCAGAAAGGGAAGGGAGAGGCCCAATGAGCTGTGTCTCTGACCCCAACCCTGGGGGGGGAAAGGCAGCCTTACCTCGTGTAGGATCAAAGATTTCTGACAGTTCTTTGGGGAGTTCCAGAACTGAAAGACAACAATTTCAAGATCAAGGGCAGAAGTCCAGCCTGGTCCCACTCCCCCACCTTCCCCAGATCCTGTGCCACCCACCCAGGGGCTCCCCACAGCTAAGGAGAAGGTTCTGCCACAGGTCGCGATGGTACTGTCTCCTGGTCTGCTCTGCTAGACCCAAACTCTTACTCAGTGCTGAGCCCAGAGAACCAGTCACTTGCAGGTGACCGAGACTTTCCAGCTCAGAGACACTGCTGCCCCCCCCCACCCTGTGTCTGGGCACAACGGCGGTGCCCTGCCTGATGGGAAAGGGCGCATTCATCCCTACCCTCAGTATGGAGACCCCACCCAGGCACAGTCATGCGGCGGAAGAGACAGCAGACACTTCAGCAGGGGCTAGTGCTGCAAGGCAGCGCTCACCAGAAGGAAAGACAAGGGCAGCAAGAAGGAAATGAGGCCAGAGAGCACACCTCAGCCGGGACACGTGGGCTTCCACATGTCACGTTTAGGGCCTCGGGCGTTAACCAGCAGTCAGGGGGCTGTTGGAAAGTCTGGCACACGGAAATGCCAGCCCTGCTTTAATTCCACACAGGTCCTGGTCAGCCCGGGCAGAGAGGCTGCTTAGGACAGAGGTGTGGCAGGATCCATCAGCCTGAGTGCTGCAGATATAAAGGACTATCAACAGGTGATGCCTGGGACAAAACTCTCGTAGCTGGTGGGGGGTGGGAAGGTGGGGTAAGCAATGAGAAGACGGAGCGAGCGGGAGCTGGAACTGGAGGACATCCGGTGTCAGGCTTGGGTAATTAGGATCAAGCAGAGGGTAGGCACAGTGGTGGACAAGCAAGCTTCGGGCGGGAGGCAGCTCAGCTGAGAACGCACGGGAACTGCGTGCTCACTGGACATGCAGGGGAAGGCAGGTGGGCACAGGACATGGAGTTCAGGCAAGACAGAAAACGGGGAGTCACCCACCCCGAACTGGGGTGCCCCACGTGTGAAACAGAAGAGGAGCCTGCAAATGTCAGTGTTGAGGGAGTCAGAGGAAGAAGCAAGGCAAGGAGAGAGGGGCCAAGAGCTGGCGCCATTAAAGCCAGAGAAGGAGGAGTGTCAGCATGATCAAGGGAGGCAGGTCTCCCGTCCACCCTGACCATGCCAATGTCTTCTTCTTCTCCTTTTCCGAATCAGCCTGTCCTTTTAAAATGTGCCCCCGAAAGCGAAAGCACCAGCACAAGCCAGTCTAGAACCCGCTGGGCTTGGCAGTCATGGTGGGTAACGATCAAGAGCAGCGCGGTGTAGTGTGTGCACGTGTAGGAGGAAGGGGGAAAGGAGGCCTGAGTGCTCAATGCTCAACCTGAAGACAGAGACAGGAGCCAAAGAGGAAGACAGAGAGGGACAGTCTCTCTCTCTCCCCCCCCCCCTTCTCTCTCTCTCGAGGTCATATGAAGCATCACTTAGTGAGAAGGGATTTGTTTGTACCTGTGGGCCGAGGAGAGCGGGCCCAGCCAGCTCTGGTGAGGTGACAGGAGTGCCAGTTTCCGCCCCAGTTCTACTCCTGACCTAGGACTGGGCCGAGGCTGGAGACCAGTACTCACCACCTGTGGGGTCCGCCTTGATGGGCTCGAAGGAGGTAGAAGGGTTGGAGCTGCTGTTGCTGCTGCTGCTGCTGCCGCTGCTGTCTAGCAGAGCGGAGGACTGTAATGGCCGAGTGTCCAGTGCTGTCGGGCCCAGCGGCAGCGAGCTGAGCTCACCACTGTCCTTGCTGTCGGTTCCAGGGCTGCCACTCACTGTAACCACACCCCCCAAACCCATCAGGCAGGAGCAAGAAGGGGGATACTAAAGTTGGCCATGCTAGAAACCACGGCCAGGGTGACCACCACAGTCCTAGTTCCCAGACCCCAGGAGAGTTAGGCATTGCCAGTCACCCTGGAGCGGCAACCTACAAATGTCACTGAGGAGATAAGCATGCGGCACACAGGAGGGAGATGCAGAGACAACATGGCAGCTGTGACCACACTCCAAGAGGGGCTGCCAGGGCAAGCAAAACTCCAGGGGGCGATGGGGGAAACTGTCCTAACTCCACCCCGCCCCATACCCCATCAGAGCTTCCCTGGTGAGAAGGGCTCGTTCACTGCCGTAGCAAGGGGAGGCCAGCAGGCCCATCTCCACGGGGCCCTTTCCACCTCTAAGAAAGAGATTCCACAAGAAAGACTCAAGTATGGCCTTTTGGGTCCCACAAATCACCCCATCACCAACTACCCAACGTGTCTCACCTGTGACCTCAACTGCGGAACAGGCCACCCCCTGGGCTTCAGTGCCACCAGGGACAGGAGTAGAGGTGGTGGCCTGGGGACTATTTGGGCGTGAGGCGTCCTGGGGGTGGACCAGGGCAGGCTTGGGCAGAGGCGGAGGGGTAGACACAGCAGGTGGGCTCTGGAGCAGATCTTCAGGTGGTGGCACAGGTACAGCCACAGGTGGCGAGCTCCGTGCCTCTTTGTTCACCAGCAGAACCTCAATGGGGCCACTCACACTCTTTAGATGAATCTGGTACTTCTTCTGCCCATTAAGGCCCTGGAGGTCGGGGGTAGGAGATGGGGACAGGAGGAATTGGTAGCAAGCTTGGCTCCTGTTTGACCCTGGGATAGGACCACAGTGTCTTCTCCCACCCAGGCGGCCCGTTCTCTGAGATAACCCCAAACCCCAGGCGTCCCCCCCATCTGCCCCACCCGGGATTATCAGGCTCCACAGCCAGCACCCGCCCTCCATCAACCTCGCCTCCCTGGGCTGAGCACCCACCTCTGGGATGGGCACCTCCAGGCTGGTGCCTGATGGGGCGCGGATGGCCAGGAGGGTATCTCCTAGAAAGACAAGGATAGGTCATGGCACAGGGGCTCAATCTGAGCTGGGAATGGGGGATGCCTGTAAAAAGTTCATCTCTGATAGGCTGGACAGTAGGTATCCCCCTCCCCTCCCCCCCAGGTGCTGGGGCAGAGAAAGCTTTTCTTCTCCCAAGAGCCAGGAGTAAGTAACCAGAAAATCTGAGTTTAAACACAAGGACCAAAAGATTACATGCCATGTGCACCCCAAGCCTTGATGGAGCTGCTCCCTAGGTACAGGTATTTTGCCCAAAACAGTCTAGAGGATTGAGCAAGACTGAGAAGGAAGTTCTTGTATCCATAATGCAATTAAACTCACTACAGGACAGATAGGGGCATTGCCCTGCACATAAGCATGTGTGAAAACACACACATACACTCTTCCCCCTTATGCCTGCTCCATCTGAGAAGTCAAACCCAAGAGTCAGTGCAATTGGTAGCTGGCCCAGGGAGCCAGCCCAGGAGTCTGAAACCCTCAACACAGTCAGCCTCCACAGGGTCCCAATGACCTGTAAGTCCAGGACTTACCCTGCCTGGAACAGGCCCCAGGCCCCTCTGAAGAGATGAACTCTCCTTGGGCACTGAGCCCACAGCTTAGGGTTGTGAATCAGCTCAACCCACCCCCTTACCCCCTACCCAAGCTCTGCTCACCAGCAAAGCATCTGCAGATGTCCTCATGAGTCACGTAGGCCAAGGTGTGAGGGTTAAGGAGAACTGTTGATAGCCTGCCTATGGTGACAGATGGCAGACCACAGTCCCAGCTCCTTAGCCAAGGTCTGACATACATGCCCTCAGAGAAAGTCCTCAAGCCTGAGGTCTACCTGGGGAGAGATCCAGGCCAAGACTGGCGGGAAAGGAGTTCTGAGGAGAGTACCCAAGGCTGGGACCTGGCCACGAAAAGCAGGACTCTCCTCCCAAGGACATGACCCAGGGCACCGCAGAGTAAACCCAGCTGGACCAGAGGGCCCCTCCCCCACTCCCCAGGAGCAGGGACCGCCAGGAGGATATCAGCTGTTCTGCACGTCCTCTGTGACATTCCGGATGCTCTGCTGCACCCACACCTTGTGCTGGTCCAGTTCTCGTTCCCGCTGCTGCAGCTCCTCGATCTCTGCCTTGAGCTCAATCAGCTTGTCCGCAATCTCCCGGGTATTGCAACCAGGCCCCACGCCCCTGAGCCCAGGGAGTGGGGCTGAGAAGGGTAGCCAGGAACTCTGGGTCCCACAGCCCCTACTGTCTCCTCCAGTCTCCACCCCTCACCCCTTCAACTTCAGGAGAGGAAATCATCTGACCCTCCCAGGCACTCCCACTCACTTCCACTGGATGCTATTCTTGGATTTCTTCTCGATCAGCCCAATACCTTCCAGCACGTTGGTAATATCATATATCCGCCGCTTCTGACGCACAGCTAGAGTGTCAGCTGCCTGGCAGACAGAACAGAGTGGGGAATACTCAGGCTCCCTTTTAGGGCTACCCCAGCTACACTGAGAAGTAGTCTGGAAAGGAAGGTGGCCTGGGCTTCAACCCTCCTCCAGGCATCACAGCAGCTCAAGACCACGGAGCAGGAGGACTGTCGCAGACTGATGTGATGTTCTGAATCTCTTCTCCCCACACTAGCCAGGGACCGCCACGAGGACCTGCACCTGCAGCCCTGAGCCTGGCACAGGGTTGACGTCGGCCGAATGAATGAAACAGCTCCCGGCCTCCCTCCAGTGAGAAAGTATACAGATGGCGGCTTGCTCTGAGGGTTCAGCGGGGCTACCCCAGGAGTTCCCGCTACCGGCCCAGGCCGGTTCCACCATCCCCCACTGTCGCCCCTGAGCCCGGGCCGCACCAGCTTAAGGTCAAGCACGCCGTCCTTGGCCTCTTGCAGAAGCGACACAAACTTGGTGGTGAGAAGTCCCAAGCTCTTCTCGTGCCGGCTTGGGGTGCCTGGGGGCGGCGGCGCCTGTGGCCCGGCCTCCGCCATCGCGCCCGCCCGCCGCCTCCCCTCAGCCAGGCCAGGCCAGGCCGGCGCCGCCGCCACTTCCGCTTCCGTTCCTGGCCGCCCGGGCGCCGGCGCCAGCGTCGCTACTTCCGCTTCCGCCCCTCCCTTCTCAGGGAACCTGGCGCAATTCTTCTATGCGTATACGGCCGCAAAACTTCCGGGGATGATTAGCAAATGTCCAACTGCCGAAGAGGACGAAAATAGCCCGGGGCGTTTCCGAGACGCCACCTCGTGAACCAGACCTGGAAGTCGGAGGGCAGCCCAGATAGTAGAGCAGGGCAACCACCAGAACCTTCCTAGCTGGCCAGTCAGCCTCAGCTCTTACCACTCTGCCCCAGTCCCCATCTGATGAACCCAGTGTATTTCCCAGCCTCCCTCCCCCCACTCTCTAGGCATCACCCACTGTATTCATGTCTCTCACTTGTTGCCAAAGAGCAAACACTAACTACATCTAGCTTGTCCACTTGTGTCCCCTTTCCTGCCCCCAGCCTTGTCACCACAGTGCAGTGGGCAGAGGTCATGAAATTATGACCACCTCAGCCTACGTAATAGTGTTACTGAGGTATAAAATACACGAAAGCGCTTAGAGCAATTCCTGGCATGTAGGAAGGATTATGTACTCATTGGTAACATTTTGTTTTTAACACGTCATTATTTATTGTTATTTTTTAGGTCAAGTTCTCTGAACAACAGACTTTTAGAGTCAGGAATCTGCCTGCAGGAAGTTTATTGAGGATCCACACTTATAAGGGAATTGGGCAGGGGCGATCAAACTGCCATGGTCACTGCCCACCCTATTAGGACCTTTTAAATTGGGGTTACCCTTCCGAGGCATGCCACATCCAGGCGAGGCTACCAGCCCTTTGTACCTCAATGATGACAGACTCACCCTTCATGCCTGGCAGCTAGGGGAACGAATGCCTTTGTCCTGAAAGGTGGGTTCAGGTGCCACTGTATCCCTGTCACTTTACTCTCAGTAGTCCCCTCACTCACACTTTCGCTCTTCAGATAAATAGCTTTCTGACTGTCTCCTGATGTCACCCACTGGTTCACAACAGCCTGTGGTCTCTCTCTCCCCTGCAGAGGTGCACACCCTCCCCTGAGGGGCTCTCAGTCCTGTTTTCATACCTTGGTGTTACTGTCTGCATTCTATCTGCACCCCCACTCTCCACCCCGGGTTGGGGCTATCCTGAGTACTAAGAGGTCCTGGGTGGGCTAAAAATGTCAAGACTCAGTGCTCACAGGGAGCACAACCCCCTCCCCCCAAGGAAGTGGTGTGCAGGCCTCCCAACCCTGTCCTACAGTGCAGATGTTCTTTCCTGTTGGGAATAAAGCACCAGAGACTCCGCTTCCTTCCTTTCTGCCTGTGGCCTTGAGGAGGGAGGGGCCTGGGAGGGAGGAAGGGGTCCTGGGTACAACGGTGGGACAGAGGCTTCTTGGGGTGAGGAGGTGTGGGCCAGAGCCACTCAGGCTGGAGAGGGAGAGGCTGGAGAGCCAGAGCCACTCAGGCTGCAGAGAGAGAGCCAGCTCTGCGCCAGAGGGCTGGGGGAGAGGGACAACGTCAAGGCCGTTTGCGGAGGAGGGACAAAGAACGGAAAGCCTGGTCCAGCCCGGTGAGTTCTATACCAAACTGTCCTTTGCAACTTGGAGCAGGATTGGGACCCAGTGGAGACTGTGCCCGCTCCGCCTTACTTGGCATCTGCGTGGGCAACACTGAGAAATCAGAAGGTGAAAGCTTCTCAGGTACCTCCTCATTTCTTGAGGGGCCTGGGCCAGAACCTCCCTCCATGTTCTCAGAAGGGCCCAGACTGAGGTGAGGCCCCAAAAAAAGACCTGCTTGCCCTGCTCCAACCCAGATCAGCCTTGGCTCCGGCTCCTCCCGGGCCTGCCATGAACTCAGCAGCCAAAGACAACATGCAGCCTGCACTTCCGCCTGGTATGACCCCTTCTGGGTGGCCTGGGGAGGGACACTGTTGAGAAAGATAGGAATGGTGGGGTTGGGTCCTCCTGCTGAGTCTGGCTGGAATTCCAGAGGGCCTGGGAAAGAGTGGACTGCCTTAGGGGAGAGGCTGAGGGGCAGGGAGGGGAGCACTTTGGTGGCTACTTCCTGCAGGCCCTGCCCAACTGACTCTGCCGTCCAGGCTCTTCCTGCCCAGGGCCTGAGTGGCCAGAGCAGGAGAGGGCAGAGCAGTTGGCCCGGGGTGCTGCACTCAAGTGGGCCTCAGGCATCTTCTACCGGCCAGAGCAGCTGGCCAGGCTGGGCCAGTACAGAAGCCGTGAGATGCAACGAACCTGCTCCCTGGAAGCGCGGATCAAGGTGGGCATCAGCGAGGGGCAGGGGCAGGGGGGTGGTCTGCAGGGGCTGGTCTTACCTCACCGGGTGCCTCCCTCCCCCAGTCGGTGGTGCAGTCATACATGGAGGGCGTGAAGACTGGCATGTGGCAGCTGGCCCGGGCCCTGGAGGCAGTGCAGGGAGCCCGTGAGACCCTGGACCAGGCTCGAGGACTGCTCCAGGGCATTGCTGAGGCTACCCAGACCCTGGAGCCCCTGCGGGAACGAGCTGCCCAACACAAGCAACTACAGGCCCTGTCTCAGCTGCTGCCCCGTCTGCGGGCAGGTGAGTGTGCAGGGGTGCTGGGCCTCAGCCGGCCGACAGCGAACCCCCATCACTGATCACTGAACACTGAGGTACTCCAGCGGGATGACAGGGGGGCCATGCCAGGAGTAACCTGTGCTTCTAGAGACACAGGAAGCAGGGTGCAAATATGCTTATTCTGGGGTTCTTGACATTGGATTGTCTGAGTCAGAACTGACACCCAGTCAGGTGGCTCTGGCCTCCCTGGCTGTTAGTATATTGAAATATTTCCCTAACAGGGTCACTGATGGCCCCCAGCCTGCCCATCCCCCACTTCCTCCTTGCCTTCCCTCCTGTATTCCTAACTTCCTCAGGTTCCATCAGCGCAAGTGTTTCTACCTGACCCTTCAGGCCTCTAGAACCTTCCTTGAGTCCTTTCAGATTAGTCAGTGCTCTGCTGTTCTTCACGCCCTGCTAAGTCTGAGCCCCAGGGCCGCGGCGTCTCTGCTGAACCCACAGCCTGGTGGGATGACTGGGCTCCAAAGGCTAGCTTCATCCTCCTTCCTTAGTACCAGCTGCAGTGACCCACACACAGGCCCTGATTGATGCCCAGCGCCTCTTGGAGGCATATGTGAGCCTGCGGGAGCTGGAACAGCTTCGAGAGGAGACCTGGGCACCTCTGGGAGGCCTGGAGTTGCCAGTCTTCGAGGGGTTGGAATCTCTGGCCGAGGCACTGGGTCAGGCAGTGGAGGCAGCTGCAGCGACTGCAGGGAAGCTGGCACGGGACGATCCAGCCTTGCTGGTGGCTGCTGTGCGTGTGGCAGAGGTGGACGCTGGGCGAATAACCCCGCAGGGGCAGGCCCCCCGGGACTGGCGGCAGCGCTGTCTGCGGGCGCTACAGGAGGGCCTGGAGCAGGTCCACTTTGCGACACCTCAGCTCTCTGGGCCTGGAGCCCTAGCACGTTGGTTGGAGACTCTTCAGACGGCCCTGCCAGCTGAGCTGGCCGCAGCTGAGGCACTGGTAGCACCCTGCTGCCCACCCCACTACAAAGTGGTCCAGCTGTGGACCCACACGCTGCACAATGGCCTGCGCCACCGGCTGCAGCAACTTCTGGAAGGGCCCGAGTTGGGAGCCGCTGATGCCTTCACCCTGCTGCACTGGGTGCAGCATGTATACCTGGGGTCAGTGTCCCTGGGGCAGTGGGCGGTGGGTGGCTCAGAGGCTGGGGGCTCCCTGTGACATGGGGCCAACCGATCTCCAGCCCAGAAATGATGGGGAGCCTGGAACTTGGGCCTGAGGCTGATGTGTCTCAGCTGGAACCCCTCCTGAGCGTGGAGAACATCGAGCAGCTGGAAGCAACATTTGTGGCAAAAGTTCAGGTAAGCAGTCGGGGTGTAGGTCCTGAACCTGGCCCACCAGCTGCGGGGCTTGGTAGAGGCCCATGTTTACCTGTCTCTAGCGGGGTCAGTGCCTTGTTACAGCCTCTCACCCCCTCCCCCAGGCAAGCGTGGCCCAGTGGCTGCAGAAGGCACTGGATGGGGAGGTGGCTGAGTGGGGCCGAGAACAGGAGCCGGAAACAGACCCATCTGGCTTCTACCACTCACCTATGCCCGCCATCGTGCTGCAGGTGGGTGGGAAATGGTGAGGTGGAGCCCATAGAAGACAGCAGGGCTAGGACTCTGCTGACGGCTGCCCATCCCTGCCCCTAGATCCTGGAAGAGAACATTCGAGTGACCTGCCTGGTCAGTGAGTCACTGCAGCGGCGGGTGCATGGCATGGCACTCTCTGAACTGGGCACATTCCTGAGGAGGTGTGCCAAGGCGCTGACCCATTCCCAGCCCAAGCCTGCTCTGGGGACAGCCAGAATGAATGTGGTGCTGTGGGTGAACAGCACGCCAGTGGGCCTTGGCCAGCTTGGGAATGGGGCAGGGGATGAGGTGATGGGAGTGACAGCATGAAGTGATGGGGGCATTGGAATGATTGCAGATTCAAAGACCACCTCTGCCCTTTGCAGCTTCAGCGATGCTCTGATTAGATTCTCTCGAGATCACCTCAGGGGGGAAGCAGTGGCACCTCATTATGTGCCCTACCTACTGGCTGCGCTCAACCACCAATCAGTACTCAGGTACCAGAAGGTCCCCACAGAACCCTACTTTTTTTTTCTTTTTTTTGAGACTAGGTCTCGCCATTTTTGCCCATGGAACTGCAGGCTCACATTGCCTGGGGTACCACAGACTCAAGCAATCCCCAGCCTCAGCTTCTCAGGTAGCTGGAATGACACCACGCCCATCTACTTTTTTGGGAGTAGGTCTCGCTACAGGCCCCAGGCGGGACTCGAACCGCGATCCCTGGCCTTGGCGTGGCTTCCTAGGCTGCCACCTATAGGCATGCGCCACCATGCCCGGCCTCCAGAACCCTACTTCTACTAACCCAGGACTGAACACCTACTAGGTCTGGATCCAGCCCACACTAAGTCCTTAGGAACTCTGTGCTGATACAGCACAGGGCTTCCAAGCCCCAGTTCCAGTGATCACTAGCGGTGTGACCTGGGGCCAGTGCCTTGCCTTGTCTCTCTGAATCTCACTTTTCTTGTTAGCATTATACGGACACCAGGGGGGCACCTGAGAATTCTTTCCTCCAACAGGTACTTACCACTGTCCTGCTCTGTGTCAAGTGTTGTCTAGAGTTAGAGCTGTGCACAAAACAGAAGAAAAGCTCCCTTCCTCTTGGATTGTATGTCCTTGGGGTGGGGGCAGAGAGGGCGCACAATTTGATAAGTTGTACTCCTTCCTGGACAGTATCAATTCTCTCTCCTTACGGATGAGGACACAGAAACCTAAAGGCTTGCTCAAGGTCACACCGCCAGTAGAGCCAAGTGCACTGAGCCCACCACTCCCAACTTCCATCCACGCCCACACTTTTATTTTTTGTTTTGTTTTGTTTTGGGGCAGCTTGGTCTCGCTATGTTGCCCAGGGAACAGCAGACTCTTGTTGCCTGGGGTACCCCGGGCTCAAGCAATTCCCAGCCTCAGTCTCCCAGGTAGCTGGGATTACAGGTGTGCACCACCACGCCCAGGTGTTTTTCGAGACTAGGTCTTGCTATGTTGCCCCGAGCGGGACTTGAACCTGCGGACTCAAGCGGTTCCCAGCCTCAGTCTCGGGTCCTAGGCTTGGGATTAAAGCCGTGCACCACCGTGGCTGACTTTCACCCACAAATTTAGAGAAGTGCAGGGAGCTAGTCCCAGCGAGTGAGCTGACGCGGGCATCAGAGTGACAGCCGACACAAGAACCACATCTGCCCTTTGCAGCTTCAGTGATGCTCTGATTAGATTCTCCTGAGATCACCTCAGAGGGGGAAGCAATGGCTTCGCCTTATCTACCCTAGGCTAGCTACAGGCTTCTTGTCCCCGCCCGCTACATACTTGTGCCACGAGGTGGCGCCAGAGTGGCCGGACAAGGGAGAGCCAGGCGGGCCTTGGCCTTGGTCCTGAAGCCTTATTTTCGGTGGGTCCAGCTCCTCCGTGTCGGTCCTGCAGCCCGACGGGTTGGCTTCGGGGACCCTGGCTCCGGTGGAAGCAGCGCTGGACGAGCTGCAGAGGAGGATCTGCCGCCTAGTGTTGGAGGCACTGTTGGTGGAGCTTCAGGTGGGGTTTCAGGTGGGGGTGAGGGTGGAAGGAGGAACTACTGAGTATGGAGGGGGAACTCCCTAGGAATGCCGGGTCTGATGGTCCCTCTCTGCCCCTCTGGACTCCTCCCCAGCCTCTGTTCGCGGCTCTGCCCTCGCGCCGGTGGTTGTCGAGCTCGGAGCTGCTGGACGATGTGTGTGAACGGACGGCGCGTTTCTGCCAGGACTTCCGGCACGTGCGGACTCCAGCCATCCAGGTGCGTTGGAGGGAAGGTCGAGGGGAGGCGAGTGCCGATGGGAAAGGCTCTGGACCCCCCGGTTCGCTCTCCCCGCAGCTGCTGCTGGCAGAGGTGGAACGGACCGTGGTGCTGCAGTACCTACGCGCGCTGATGCAGGGCCGCCTGGTGTGCCGCGGCGCTGACGAGCGGGCTCAGGCGGCTGAGCGCCTGCGGCATGATGCCGCCCAACTGCGGGATCTTTTCCTCGGTTTGGTGAGAGCTCCTTGGGCGAGAGGAGGGGCGGGACCCCCAGAGGTTGGGTGGGGCCTAGGACTGGCCCGAGACCAACCCCGACGTGCTCAGGGCTTGGAGGAGAGCATTCAGTGCGCGCCGGTGCTGCTCGCCCTGAGGGAGCTGCTGAGCCTTCGCGACCCCGCGCTGCTCGGCCTGGAGGTGGCTGGCCTGCGGCAACAGTTTCCCGACGTGAGGTGCGCGGACCGGGTGCGGGAAGGGGGCAGGGACACCGCAGAGGCGGGGCGGGGCCGACTTACCTTCGCCACGCCCCCACAGCGAGGATCACGTCTCCGCTCTCCTGGACCTGCGCGGGGACGTTTCTCGCGAGCAGCGCCTGGCCGCGCTCAGCGCCCTGCTGGCAGGCCCGCAGCCCTCGCCTCGCGCGGGCCGCCGCGCACTCTTCAGCCTGGTGCCAGCACCCGCCCCCGCGCTCTCCTCCTGCCTCCCCTCGGGGCCCTGTGCCTGAGCCCGGCCGCCCGCGGAATAAAGCCGAGGCCTTCCTAGCCTGAACTGTGTGTGCTGTTTAGGGGCGGGGAGTGAAATAAAGGTAGCGAGACTTGGGGGTTCCATGCGCAGTGACACGCTTAAGGTGTCCGGGCTCTGGCCCGGATAGGCGGGTTGCACCCCGCTTACCCAGGCATGTGCCCGGTATGTGGGCTGCTTTCCCAGGGCCCCGGGCTTCCGCCTCCGTCTGCAGACAGCACCTCACATAACGTTGCCGGGCGGAGCGTGCCCCCCGCGCTGAGGACTGGCTCCTGAAGCCCTAAAGCCCGCCTGACCGAGGGGGCGGGGCTCTGACAACGCCCCGCCCCCGCGACCCTACTTGGCCCCGCCCCCAGTTTTGGGCTCGGGCACGCGCCGCCGCGGAGCTTGACGCCGTCCGCCCGCCTCCAAGTGAGCGTGCGCGCGCCCGGGTACGTGCGTCCCCGGCGTCGGCTCCCGCGGGCCGGGCGGCGGGCGACCGGGGTTGAGGCGCGGGAGCAGCGGCGAAACAGGAGCGGACAGGTGGGAGCGCGCCTCACGAACGGGACTTCCCTCACCCCGAGAGGCCGAGAATGCACGCTACGAGACCCCTCTTCATCCATCTAGGAACCCCACCTTCATTGTCCTCTGGCCCCGCCCCCCATTGGGCACACCCTTCATCCCATTCCACGCCGTTCATTGGCTGCGGGTCACGCCCCCCTCCTCGATCTCCCGGTCTCTATTGGCTCTTCGTCCACGTTATCCTTTCCCGAAGTTTCTTATTGGCACAGGCCGCACCCTCTCATTTGTCACCAGACTCCGCCTTTAGTCTGGGCCCCTCCCCGGCCACCGTTCATTCATTCTGCATCTAGTGCTGGGGGCTTGGGACATGGGGTGAATCAGAGCCGCCCCTGCCCTTAGGGAGTTCAGGGGATGGTGTGTGTGGGGGGGTGTTGGGGGCTGGTTAACAGCAACCCAGGCTCCAACAGTGGCAACCTAGGGTGATCAAGAAGTCGCCTGAGTACTGGGAGCCTCCAGGATGGCAGGAAGGCTTCCCAGAGGTGAGGCCTAGATGGAGCCCTGAAGAATGAGTAAGAGCTTGCTCCACGGAGACATTGGGAGGGCATTCTTGGCAGGACCTGAGACATGAAACAGGCATATTCTGGCAATTGCAAAGAGGTAGGTCAAGTGAAAGAAGGGGACATAAAGGGGTCTGGTCCAGGTAGATGCCCAAAGACCAGTGGGTGAAGAGTACAGAAAAGTGGACAGCTCATTGAGGGGAGTGGAGCCTGAGGCCTGAAATAATTCCAAGCAGCTTGTTGGGCCGGGTGAAGGGTGGGAGGGGAGAAGGGGTCAGGTCTAGATGAGATAGTTCAGGGAAGCCGTGATTTCAGGCTCTTAGGTTCTGTTTCGGTTGATGGGGACACAGCTGCAAACACTCCAAAGGGGAAAACAGCTTACAATAAAATATCCTGTACTTCGGATGGTGATGAGTTGATACTATGAGAGCAGAGAGAGTAGAGGTTTTTGTTTGCTTGTTTTTGTTTTTGTTGTGTTTTTGTTTTGGGGGGGAGGTTTACTGTTTCACAGAGAATGTGTTAGGGAGACTTTTCAAGTCACATGTTGGTGTGGGAATCTGAGGAGAGTGAGAGAGTGACCCCTGCATTCTAAGGGGTGGGGGTTCAGCTTGAGATGCCTGTGAGACATTGAAGTAAGGTGTTGAATTGAGGACCAGCAACCCCAGTCTGAAGGTTATGGGAGAAGTCTGAAAATTATGTGAGAGGATGGGGTTACCTAGACAGTGAGCATAAATGGATAGAAAGAGAAAGGTATCCACAGAAGTGTCCAAGTCAAGGGCATTGTACGTTAAGCAGCAGGGAAGCTAGGGAGCACCGACAAGAAGACCAGTGCACACCCTTTGTTCGTGTATTTGGGAAGTCCAGTATAGATGTGTTTCCTTGATGAAGTGGTTATGGTGTCATATACTGCTGTTCACTGTGAAGATCATAAGCGACCTTGGGCAGATAAGTCTCATTAGAAAGTGTGAATGGAGTGAAGTTGAAGAGAAAACAGCCAGGGAGGAATGGAGACTGAGTAGAAGCCACACGTTGTATTGCAGCGATGAGCCGCTGGAGGAAGATGTGGTGGGGTTGGCGCAGTGTGGGGTCGAGTGAGGGTTTGGTTTCTGAAAGACAGAAAATAACAGCATGTGTTTATGCTGTTGGAAAGAATCCAGTAGAGAGGAAGAGATTGGTGATGTAAGAGATGTGGGAGAAAGGAGAATCTGGTCCCTGAGCAGGCAGGTTTTCAGAGGCCGGAGTCTCAGTCCATCTCTGGGCAGAGAATGGTTTGTCCTGAGCCCTGGTACAGAGTGGGGTGAGGGCTCTGATAGTCATCTTGGTGGACAACTGGGAAGGTGCCTCGGATGGCAGCAGATTAGGGACTGGCTTGGGTTTCCCAAAGTTTCCCTCTGCTCCCCCAAAAGTGATTCATTCATTCATTCACTCTCACTCTCTCTCTTCTTTCCTTCTTTCCTTCTTCTTTCCTCCCTCCCTCCCTCCC
>PVHY01025535.1:0-18299 GCA_004024945.1 Uropsilus gracilis
GGCGCACCGCCACATCCGGCTGTGCCTTTGACTCATCCCCTCCTGGCTGTGCCATAGAGGCCTCCACATGAGGAGGGGGCTGGAGGGGAAGCCCTGAGGGCCCCTCATTTCCCTGCTGGTGGGAACCAGGATTGGTGGGTTCGGCCAGGAGCACGGTGAGTAGAAGCAAGGAAGCCCGGGATTTGGCTGGTACCCAGCAGAGGCTGGTTTGGGGACGATCAGGAAAGAAACAAACGAGGAGGAGGGACTCGGCCCCACCCGTTCTGGAAAGCTCTTCACAGCATGTACCTGAGCGTCCAAGAGGCTAGTGCCCTCCGCTCCGTGAGGGCAGCTGGGCGCTGATCTGAGGCTGCAAGCAGGAAAGGCCTCATGCCCCCCAGATGCCCACAGCATCGTCCCGTACAACGCTGAGAAACCGGAAGCAGCTGCAACGCCCTGGAAAGCGCCCGCCCTTCCGCTGCCACCCATGGCCACGAGGACCGCAACGCGTGTACCCAGAGCTGAGTGATGGCCTGAGAGACAGAACACGTGAGACTTCAATCACGATCCGAAAGAGAAGAGGCGTAAATGCTGCCTCGTATTTATGAGTAATTTCCCCTGCGTTTCCAGTTCCTTCAGACTGAGCGCGCCTTGCTTCATTAAACACACAGCAGATGCAATTTTTGAACGCTTGTTTCCAGGCAACCTGCCCCACCCTCGTACCCCTCTGCACGAAACTCCGCCCCTCCAAAAGGACAAGGCCACCTTCACCTGCCCGGGCCTGCTTCCCCCCATCTCCCCATCACACGGCTGACCGCACCGGCCTGCCCTCCCCAGATCAGACGCCAGGGGGCGCCTCCGTCCCAGCAAGCGCCGGGATGGGCTGGGACCGGGCACTACACAGGCCGGGTGGCAGGGTGGGCGGGGTTCCCAGCGTAACCAGTCAAGGATCTCTCTGGAATTCAGTTCCTACGGGGGATGGGAGACCAGGGGTGGGGGGGTTTGAAAGCAAGTGGGGAGTTAGGGAGCAGGCCAGACATCAGAGAGACAGGGGTTCAAATCCAGCTCCCGCCAGGTGTGTTGGCGCGTGCCTGTAATCCAAGCGCTGTGAGGCAAGAGGCCAGGACCACTTGAGTTCACGGGTTTGAGACTACCCCAGGCAACAGAGCGAGACCTGGTCTTGAAAAAGCAGCCGGGCGCCATGGTGGGCGCCTACCTGGTAGCCTGAGGCTGGTGGTCACTTGAGTCTGCGGGATCGGGACTACCCTGAGCAACATAGTGAGACCTGGTCTCAAACAAACAAAACAAATCCCAGCTCCCCGCTTGGCAGTTGTGGGGTCCAGCAGGAGCTGGCAGGGTTTCTTCTGTAGAATGAGAGGGAGACGTAAAT
This sequence comes from Uropsilus gracilis, assembly GCA_004024945.1. Lineage (NCBI taxonomy): Eukaryota > Metazoa > Chordata > Mammalia > Eulipotyphla > Talpidae > Uropsilus > Uropsilus gracilis. The sequence goes on from PVHY01025535.1 coordinate 1,370, forward strand.
AAAAACAGTCACAGACAAAAAAGATACAAAAGTTGGGGTTCGGGGCTGGCCGTGGTGGCGCATGCCTTTAATCCCAGCCTGGGATGGGAGGCCCAGACTAGGAAATCGCTTGAGTCCACGGGTTCAAGACCCACCAAAGGAAGCATAGCAAGACCTAGTCTCAAAAAAAAAAAAAAAAAAAAAAAAAAAAAAAAAAAAAAAAAAAAAAAAACTAGCTGGGGTGGTGGAGCGCACCTGTAATCCCAGCTACCTGGGAGTCTGAGGCTGGGGATCACTTGAGTCCAGGGTATCCTGGGCAACAAGAGTCTGCAGTTCTCCGGGTAACATAGCAAGACCTAGTCTCTAAAAAAAAAAGTTGGGGTTTGCACTCTGGGGACAGACCCCCTGGTTGGTACTGTCACTGCTAGTCATGGCATTGCTGGGTCTGGCATCTGGGGTCCAGGCGAGGGGAGGGGCCTCCCGTGTTTCCTCCAGGCAATTCCAGCAGCTCCCAACACTCCCAATGGGGAACCGAGGCTCTGAGAGGGAGAGGACCCCAGGGCCCCACATACCCACAGCATAGATCTCGATGCTGATGGTGAAGATGGAGTGAGAGCGGGAGGAGTCCTTGTTCATCAGAGTGTAGCCCACAGAGCGGTTCTTCCAGCCCGTCTCCATGATGCGCTCGCACTGGGCCACGCTGTACACCGTGTGCATGGACAGCCCCTTCACGTACACGCCCTTCTCCGGGTGCTCCTTCAGCTGGGGGTGGGAAGGGCAGCTCAGGCAGGGGGGTCCCAAGCCAAGGGCTCCATCAGGCTACCTCTGCCCACCTGCAGGGCAGGCTGGCCCCCAGAAACCCAGGCAGGTTTATTCCACACGGAGCCTCTTACTCCTGGGGTCTTGGCCGGGTGACTGAACCTCAGAGCCTCAGTGATCCACATCTGTGAAATGGGTATGAAATGGCTCTGTCCTAGGGTGGTGGTGAGGATTCAGTTAACTAAGGCCCCCAAGCCCGGCACCAGGGCCTGCTCCAGAGTGGACGGCTGCTGCCCTCACTGCATGTGGTTAGCAATGCTGTCCTGAACATGGTTTTCAGTCAGGAGTTATGGCCACAGGGGCCCAGCCTGCAGTCCCCCAAGAGCTCTGAGACCTTCCTTCTCCTTTGCCCTGTCCAGGGGGCTCCCGTCACCTCTGTGCTGTGGCTCCAGAGTGCAACTAGACCCTTGGACTCTAGCCAGCGAGGGGCCATTTGCTGCCCGGCACACCTCTGGCCCGCAGGCCCCAGGCCTGGAGCAACACAGTGAGCAAATTCATTTATCTGATTGCTCCCCACTCGCTCTCCAGGCAGCCAAATTGTTCTGCTGCTGACACAGTGGTGAAAAGCAATATTTCTCAAGTGCGAGGAAATAAAACCTCTCTGGCGGGGGCAGAATGAATCAAGACAAAGGCTGCCCCTTCCTGGTCAGAGGCACCACCACGGATGGAGACGCTCCGCCTGGGTGGTTTTGGGGCCCAGATGCCACCTGCTGCACGGTGGGGGGGGGGCAAGCACAAGCTCAGCGTGCCCCGAATATGCTGAAGAGTGGCAAGTGCCAGCCCCAGTCCAAGGAATGGCCTGTGGTGTAGACACCAGCCATGGCCCCGAGAGCTCACGTGACTTGCTAGAGGGCACGTGCTAGTTGGGCAGTGCTGGGGTCACAGGCCACGGAAGGGCAGATGTAGGGCTCGGAGAGAGGCTGGCACACCAGGCCACCTCTGAAGCTTGAGATGGTCATGGTCAAGCTGATCATGACCTGAGAGGTGGCCGTGAAGCTGGAGCAGCAAGGCTAGAGGCCCAGAGCAGAGCCCAGTGCAAGGCTGTCCTCAGCTGCTGCGGTGCCTCCCACTGCCTCCCAGCTGACTGCCGGGGCTGCTGGGGGGCCAGGGTGGGGGGGTGACGGCCAACTTCCAGAACCTACAGCCGCACCCCGCCCCGCACAGAGTGGGCCCAGGTGAGTGAAAGATTGCTGTTGGCTTCAGGAAGAATTTAGTCAGAGACTCCAGTCGGAGACCTGTCACCTGCTGGGAGGGATTGAGAGCGACGCTCTCTGTCGTGAGGACTGAATCTCTGGAAAGCTCTGGTGCGACCTGGAGGGCTCGGTGGACACAGGTCACGAAGAGGGCGAGATGTTGCCCTGGCCTATGCAGCCTCATCATGGGGGGAGGAGGGGGCGGGACAATGGGGCCAGCCCCTCACCTTAGCAGTCTCTGGCCCGAACCATTTTTAGGCCCAGGAAGACCCGCCCCCTCGTGATTCCCTCCCCCTCCCCCTGTGCACCTCCGCCTCCATCCCCTCTGCCAGCTGCGCCAGGGTGAGCTGCAACCGCTCCTCCCAGCTGGAACCCAGTCGCCATGGCAACCAGCAGGGAAGAGGCTGGCTGGCAGGACCATCAGCCTCAGTCTGTCTAGGACCAGGGAACACCCCCGTACAGGAGGGGTCTGACCACCCACCTGTACACAGGGTGGGGCGCCAACCGGGCCTGCCCCACGGCCCGTGAGAACACCCCACACACCCTGCCAGCCAGCTTCTGCACTGGGTTTCTGTGGTGATGCGGAGGTGTCACTGCTTCCCATCGCCTCCGCCAGCCTCAGCTGATCTACTGGTCTCTAATCACCAGAGCAAGCGGGCCTGCAGCTCATCACAGGTGATGCAGCCTGCGGAGAAGCGGGGCGACCTGGGTTCGAACCCAGTGTCCACCCTTTATGACTGAGCTCTTGGCTGGCCTCACCCAGGCTCACTGAGCCTCAGCTTCTCCATCAGCTATAAAGGACAAGCCCAGCGCCTCTGTCTGGGCCCAGGAAGCCTGGTGACGCCCACGGGCACTGTCTCAACACATCTGTCACTGGCAGCCACACACGCAGCCCCCAGGTGGCTGACTCACCCAGCCTGAGGCCATGCCAGCAGGGGCACCGGCCAAGGCCCCTGGCCCTCAGGGCTGGGGACAGGGAAGCCATTCCTGCAACCAGGGCTTGCTCTACCCCCTGAGAGGAAGGGGAGGACCCTGGGAAGGCTGGTAGCAGGTCCATGATCCCCCAAGGCTGGCTTGTGGGGGCTACCCTGCAGGAGTAAGCCCCGGGGCCTTCTTCCTCCTTTCTGTCTGGGGGCTGAGGAATGAGTCAGCAGCTCCAGGAGCGAGAAGGCAGCAGAGACCCCAGCGGGGGCTGGCGCTCCTGCAGAGGAAGGGTGAGGCATCAGAGCCGGAGCCGGGCATGTGTGAGAGCCCAGCAGCACAGGGGCTCTGCCCTGAGGGGTCCAGGTGGGAGCAGCTCACACCCGCGCGGAGGCCTAGCACACAGCACCCTCCAGGTCTCTCTGCGGGTGGACTGAATCAACCGCTGGGTATTGTGCCTCCTCCCACCACGAGGAGCCCCATGGCCGAGGAACCCCATGGCCGGCTGCTACTTCCTGGTCCTGAAAGACACTGGGCAGAAAGTGCCTGACCTCCCAGGGTCTAGGACTAAGCTGGTCACTGTGTGACCTTGACCCAATCCTCACTCCTCCCTGGGGCTCTGCTTCCTCCCAGGTAGAGGCTGACAGGAAGCGCCCGAGGGCCTTACAGGCTCAGGGGTTTAAGCCACAGTGCAAATAGGGTGGGGCCACCCCCTGGAGTCTGGTTGGGCCACAGAGAGGTGCCCATCAGAGAGGAATCACACCCCCCAAGGAAGCACACAGAGGGGCACCCACTGGGACCCAGGCCCCAACATTCAGAGGTCAGGGAGGCCCGGGAGGCATCAGCAGCGGCCCTCGGGGGCCCTGGAGAGACTAGCAGTTTGGGTCCAACCCCAGCTCTGGGCTTCCCGGCCCAGCAGCTGCTGGCAAGTCTCCCCTGTCCCCCACCGTGGTCGCCCACCTGTAGCTGGATCCCAGGTGGTCACCTCCACACGGACGCTCAGTAAGGGCTGGTGTTTCCTGGCTCAAGGATTCTGGAAGGAGGTGGTGGGCCCCCCGACATGGACCGTGAGCCTCTGGGCTTGGGGTGCATGCCCATCAGTTGGGTCAGGTACGGAGCACCAGCACCGGGGAGCAGCCTCCAGCATGTGGCTACCTCTGGCCAGCCTTCCCCATTGTCCTCTACCTCCCCGACCGGGATGAAACCCGCCTGTCTGGCACTGAGGGTCCCAGATGGGAGCCGTGACTATGGGCCTCACACTGAGGAGAAGGCCCCAGGGCGCTGCCCCAGCTGGTATGCAGTCCTGGCAGGTCACCTGGGTCATGAGCACCCCCAAGGGCCCGTGCAGTCCCGCCTATCTTCAGAGCCCCTCCAGGCATCTGACTGCTTCCCCCCCCACCCCCCCAGTGGGACATTCTCTCCTGAGTTTTGTCCCAGGAAACAGGGCAATGTAAGGAGCATGCGCAGGAGACCAGCCGAGCCGGCCACTCCCATGAGTGCTTGACCCCTTCTCCCAGAGCTCCCTTTGTCCCCTCCTCCCAGGCCACCCCACCACCTACCCCTCTGCAGACATAGGAAGTTGGGAATGAAAGCATCAAGCTAATGGGCTAAAGCGCCCCACTGGGGATCATCGCTGTCACCTTCTTTTCAGCTTGAAGGGCCCTGAGGGGATTTTCATTTAGAACCGAAGCTCGCCTTGTAAATGAAATCGATCATGATTCCACCCAGGCCCACAGATTCGGGTGGCATCGCCCCAGGCAAGGGCAGCACCTTTGTGTGTCTGGTGAAGCCACACCTCCCGCATCACCTGCCCTGGCATCACCTGCCCTCGGAAAACCCTCCAGTTCAAGTTCAAATGTGCCGCATTCGAAATGGCCCTGCTGGGGTCTGAAGCAGCACCTGTGGCCTCAGGATACCTTCCTGCTTGTGATGCCAACACCCCTCCCCCAAGCCCCACCTGCCCATGCCAGGCCGTGCCCACCTCCAGCTTCTGCTTGGTGTTGGCCCCCAGCAGGTCCCGGATATCCTCGTTGTAGATCTCGAGGTAGGAGGCGCGGACCAGGAACTTGGTGTTCTCTGCGCACTGAGGAAAGAGGAGACGGAGCACAGCCGCTGAGCACTCACTGCTGGCTCCCCCTGGGGGCTGGAGGCCTGCGGTCAGGACACCAGGGGGACATCTTGGCAGGAGGGAGAAGTCAAGGAGAGGGAGCCCCAACTTGGTGAGCTCCCCCTGCCCACCCCCCTGCCTCGCTCTCCCTCCTCCCCAGCTGGGCCGGCTTCTGCTCCCTCTACAAGGAGACAGGAACGGCGTCCCCACCTCCAGGAGAGAAGCCGCAGCTGAGCCCGGGACAAGCGCTGGCCCTGGCAGCTCGCCCCATCACGGTGGCCCTGTGGGTCACCAAAGCGGGTCCTGCACCAGGAGCGGCAGGTTCTGCAGCTGGCAGCGTCCCTCCCAGTGCCCACGCCGTCATCCCTCAAGTGGGGGTCTCCAGGGCATGCTCACCTGCAGCCTGGACTTGGGGTGACCAGCCGTGGCCCGTGAGGGCTCCAGATCCCGGCCTCCCCACCGCAAAACTGAGGCTACAAGTCACCTCCTGGGCCCCGGGGGAGTTCAGGGAAACAGTTCCGTGCAGAGCTCTGCACGAGGCGTGATCCATGGCCACAGCTCAATTAAAGGGGTGCTAGGGGGGGGTCCCTGGGCCCATGGGAGAGGTTGAGCAAAATGCCAACCCCAAAGCAGGGGAGACACCGAGCGGGCAGGTAGAATGTCCTGTTTTCTCCCGCCACCTTTCAGAACCAGAGCCTGTGCCCACACCTGCGCCTACTCACCTGCTCGCGCCAATCCCGGGTCCAGCGCAGGCCCGCAGGTGGGGAACCCTTGCAGCCAGGCCCCCGGCTCCGGCCCCCCCACCCTGTGCGAGGCTCGTACCTGGACACTCTCAAAGACATGCTCGAAGGCCCGGGGGATGATGCCCCTTTGGCAGGGCGGGTCTGGCAGGCCCTGCATGGTGAAGGACTTCCCGCTGCCCGTCTGGCCGTAGGCAAAGATGGTGCCATTGTAGCCCTCGGTGACGCCCTGCGGGGGACAAAGCCCGATGCTCAGAGGCCCAGCCAGGTCTGGGGCTGCCCCCTGACTCCCAGGCACAGGACCCCTCCCAGTGCCTCCGACAGGGCATCCTGAACTGGGGGTGAGTTGGGCAAGGTAGAGAAGGCAGCTGGCCCTGCATGAAGAGCTGGCCCTGCATGGAGCCTGGCCACCAGGTCACAGGTGTGTCTGCATCCTTCACTGACAGTGCATGCTGGGGCTGGCCTGACCTATGTGCTTCGAGCCTCAGTTTCCCTGTCTGTAACAAAGGGAAGGAGAGCACCCCCTCCTAAGGCTGGGGTCAGGTTTACAGGTGTGATGCCAGGCACTGGCACATAAAAGGTTGGCATCCAAAGGTGACCACAAATCCCTGCTGGGCTGTGGGGGATGGACAGTGAGCGGTGGTGTGCATAAGGGCAGGAGTTCAGGCAAAGGGCAGTGTGTGGGGGGGTGTAGAGCAGAAGGGGAACAGCAGCGTGGAGCAAACGAGGCCTCCCAAGGCAGGCAGAGGAGGACTGAGGGAGGTGAAGGATGATTTGGATTTTGACAGGTGACAGGCAGAGAAAGACTTTCCCAGCTAAGGAGACGCTGAGAGGTGAGAGCGGAGAGCAGGTGCAGCTAGAACCAAGGAAGACGAAACTGCGTGGCACCCAAAAGTCCTCTTCGTTCACCCCAGTTTTGATCCATTCTGGGGGTCCCCTCTGCTCTCCTCCAGCCCCATGTCCTGACTGGGGACAGTGCAATGAACAAGCAGACATCCCAGTTCCTGCCCTCACTCAGCTCCTGAGCCCACAAACCCCAGAACCTAGCAAGGTAGAGGGGGAACGCCGGTCAGAATGTGGGCACAGAATAGCACCCAGAACCTGAGGGTCATGAGGTACCCAGTCCCTCTGGAAACACGAGCTTTGCAGACCCACACCTGGTTTGGAACCCCTGGGACCACCAGCAGGGATCAGCAGTGCCACACGGCTCCTCTGAGGCCCGGGGAGCCCAGGCCACCTCCTGGGTTCCTGTGGCCCCCCGAGAGCTAGGCCGCACACAGGCTCCGGGGAGAGGCTGGCAGGGGAGCGTGCCAGGAGCCTGGGTCTGACTCGGGAACACAGAGCCCCAGAAACTGTGCTGCAAAGCCTCTGGAACATCAGAGTGACCCAAGCAAGCAGAGATTTCATACAAAAATGAGCCTATCTGACCCGGCGAGCGGGTCAGTCACCAGTGGTGCTAGAAACAGGCCTGGTGCAACTAAGGAACTGGATTCATTTTATTTCCTCTTAATTCATTTATACCTAAAAGCAGAATCAGTAAAAAAACACTTTTCCAGGCCTGGCGCAGTGTCATATGCCTTTAATCTCAGCCTAGGAAGGGAGGCCAAGACTGGGAATATATTGAGTTCACAAGTTCAAGACCTGCCCAGGACAACATAACAAGACCTAGTCTCAAAAAATAGCTGGGCATAGGGGCATGCGCCTGTAATCCCAGCTACCTGGGAGGCTGAGGCTGGGGATCTCTTGAGTTCATGGTACCCCGAGCAACATGAGTCTGTGGTTCCCTGGGCAACATAGTCAGATCTGGTCTAAAAAGAAAAACAAAGCTGGGCACGGTGGCTCGTGCCTGTAAGCGTCAGCGTATGAAGCGGCCGGGGCTAGGGATCGCGGTTCGAGTCCCACCTGGGGCCTGTAGCGAGACCTAGTTCCAAAAAAACAGCTGGACGTGGTGACGCACGCCTGTCATCCCAGCTACCTGGGAAGCTGAGGCTGGGGATTGCTTGAGTCTGTGGTACCCCGGGCAACAAGAGCCTGAGGTTCCAGGGGCAAAAATAGCTAGACCTAGTTTCAAAAAAATAAAATAAAATAAAATAATAAAAAAAATTAAAAAAAAAAACAAAAAAACTTTCCAGTCAGCATGGTTCTATTGTGTTTCATGTAAGCCAGCAACACTCTAGCATCTGAATGGAAACATGCTGTTAGAGTAAAGAACAGAGTTTGAAGACTGAGTAGGAAGGATATAAAAGATCTCACTCATATAGATCATGACATATGATTACATAGTGATGATGTTTGTTTGGGTATTGTAGAGAATAATATTTTGGATATATAGGTTAAACACAAAGCGAGATTAATATTCATTTTACCTGTGGGCTTTCACAGTTTAGATTTTGACTATTTTGACATTTAAAAATGTTTGAGCACGTGTGTCGTTCGCGTTATATTTGGGAAGTGTTGCTCTGCAGCTGCATGCTCTGCTTTGGTAGCCACAGGACCATGGGTTTTTTTTTTTTTTTTTTGAGACTAGTCTCAAATAGACTAGGTCTCGCTATTTTTGCCCGTAGAACCGCAGGCTCTTGTTGCCCGGGGTACCACGGACTCAAGCAATCCCCAGCCTCAGCTTCCCAGGTAGCTGGGATTACAGGTGCATGCCACCACACCCAGCTATTTTTTTGGAACTAGGACCCCAGGCAGGACTCAAACCATGATCCCTAGCCCTGGCCGCTTCATAGGCTAAAGCTTACAGGCACGAGCCACTGTGCCCGGCCCATGGGTTTTTTTTTTTAAGGGGACCTCATTCATGGCTCCAATCAAAAAAGAAATCACTGGCCAAGCATGGTGGTTCATGCCTGTAATCCCAGTTACCTGGAAGGCTGAGGTTAGGGATCACTTGAGTCCATGGTTCGAGACAACTCTGGGCAACATAGCAAGATTAGTCTCTTGGAAAAAAGAAAGAAATCACTGATAGTAAGACAACAGGAAAACCTCCAAATACTAGAAAGCCAAGCACCTTTCCAGATAGTCCATAGGTCCAAAAGCAAATTTAAAAATAGATTGAAAGGAACAAAGATGAAAACATATCAAAAGTCCACCTGCCAGGCCTACCCTGGTCCTAGTTGGCTGGTGGTAAAGCCTGTTCAGATGGTGATGCCTTTGGGGGAGGGTCTCCAGCATGCCCGCATGATGGCCTAGGCTGCTGGTGGCGGTGGGGGCATGCGGTGAGTCCTATACCACTGGGACCTGGGTTCCCTGAGGATTGGGGTCTCCAGCTAGGGGACCCACTCTCCCTCCCTATGAATAAAGACGAATAAAAAAATAAAGAAAATATATCAAAATTTGCAGTGCAGAGCGTTGAAAGAAACATTTACAGCCCTAGATACTATGGCAGATTAGAAATGAAAAGTCTAAATAAAAAAATAAATGTCACTTAAATCTAAATGCAGTGCAAATCCAGTCCCCCCACAGCACAAGGCTCACTCAAGCACTCAGCCAGTCAGTGCCGGATATACAGCATTTCCACCCGGAATATACAGCACCCAGATATATAGCATTTCCAGCACAAAAAGTCCCACAGAAAGTCAGGTGTAGTGGTGCACCCTGTAATCCCAGCTACCTGGGAGGCTGAGGCTAGGGATCACTTAGTCCATAGACTCAGGACAACCCCAGGCAACATAGCGAGATCTAGTCTCTAAAAAAAAAAGTCCCACGGAACAATACTGGCAGGAAGAAAACGATTTTATGTGCATTGTAAGGCAACACATAAGAGTTCAAAAACAGCTTTACACATCAGCTGATACCTACCCACCCCCCTAATCCTGCAGGCTGCCCAGAGGAGCAGGTGCTAAATGTTGGCCACTTTCTGCTACCCCTCCCCCCATCCCAGGGTTTGGCCACCACCCCCAGAGCTATTATTTACTGAATGATTTCCATGAACTCTGCTAATTGACTCCGTTTAACTTGGTGTCATTCTCAGCAATAATTCCCATGAAATCACATTACAGGTTGAATGTGCTAAGCATTTTTCCTACTTCTCACTGAACACATCCCTGGGATGTGTTAATAAAATGGATGGAAATAAAATAAAATGTACTAAAATGCCTCATGCCCCCTTTCTGCCGTCCCTCCCCTCCCCCCAACCCCCATAAGGGGCCAGATCTACAGATTATACTGTCTGGATGTCTCATGAAACCAGCCATGGTCCTCAGTGTGGACATAGTAGAAGTCGCGGCACCTGAGTCCTGGGGGAGGGGGGCGAGTGGGTCATCACAGGCGATGATTCTAAGGCCACAGGGTGAGCAGGGGAGGAAATGCTGCAAAGGCACTGGGTGGGAGAGAGCCCAAAGATCAGGCATGAGCCAACTTGGAGGGGAGTGGCTCAGGTTAAGGCAAGCTGAGTGGCCTGAAGGGTGGGTATGGGTGGCCAGCACCTAGGGGCATCAAAGAGGTCACCCAGTGACAGAGATCAGGACAGAGCCTAGACTTCAGGTGTGAGAAGCAAAGGAAATGAAGGGGAGAAGGGGAAGGGGCAGTCAGAAGTATGGGGGCTTCGTACAGGGGGACCTGAGGAAAAGTCCTCGGTGAGTGGCTCCTGTGGGTGGGCAGAGCCCCAGGGGTGGGGTTAGAGCCCAGCAGACTCATGGTCTCCTGGCCCTAATGGTGCAGCTGCCTTTGGCTGGGCGCAGCCTGAGGCACATTTTGTATATAATTTGCAAGCTGCTCTTTAAATGGGAGGAAACAGGATGCCGCAGGGGATGAGGCACTTTGCTGGGTGACCCCTAACTCCTTCTGTGACACCCCAGGGCTGTTTTTCTCTCAGGAATTAAGATCCCAAGGAGAGCACAGTGGCTTGTGCCTGTAAGCTTCAGCCTATGAAGCGGCTGGGGCTAGGGATCGCAGTTCAAGTCCTGCCCAGGGCAACACAGCAAGACCTAGTCCCAAAAAATAGCTGAGCGTGGTGGCGTGCACCTGTCATCCCAGCTACCTGGGAAGCTGAGGCTGGGGATTACTTGAGTCTGTGGTGCCCCGGGCAACATGAGCCTGCGGTTCCATGGGCAAAAATAGCAAGACCTAGTCTCAAAAAAAAAAAAAAAAAAAAAGGAATTAGGACCCCAGATCAACAGATGTCCACAGAGTTTTATGAGGCTTCAAGACTACTTGGAAGCATTTCCTCCTCTCCTAAGTGGTAGGAACTTTCTGTCTGCCCAGCTGGTTGATAGCTCTCCTTCAGCCTCAGCTCAGACTTCACCACTTCTGGGAAGCCCTCCCTACCTCTCCTAGCAGCCTAGGTTTGCTCATCTTCTCTGTGATGCCCAAGTCCCTTGGGCTTCTCCTCCTACTCTTCACCCTGGGTCGCAGCTACTGGTTTAGCTGCTCCCCACCTGACAAGTGATGCCTGAGGAAAGAGCCCACGTTTCCTTTAAGGGCAGTGGTACCCGTGCTGAGGCCAGGGCTGGTATGGAGATGACATTTGTCAGCTAAATGAACGAATGGGTGGAGGGAAACAAATGCATGTGGTGTTGCGCCTGAAGCTCTGTGGGGTGCTGAGAGGCAGATGTCTGACAGAAAATCCCAAGTGTGGTAAACCTGGGACAGGCGATTTGGGGAACAAAAGGGTTTCGCAGTTGAATCTATTTTGGAAATGGTCTAGTTTGGTTAAATAAAGCAAACTAGTTTCTTTGCTGTGGGGCTCTCAAGAGCCTGGTATCTGAACTTCAGTGAGGCTCCAAACGCGGGAATGTGTAGGCGACATGTCCCAAACTTTTCCTCTGGAACAACTTGGGACATCTCACCCAAGTTCCCCCAGCATTTGGGGACATGCTGATGGAAAGGAACGAGTGCTTGGCTGGAGTCAAGAGGCAAGCCCAGGCCAGCTTTGCCACAGACTCGCCATGGGAGCTCGGCCAGGTTCTTCTCCTCAGCACCTCAGTGAAGTGTGAGAACCTTCTGAGGTGAGGCTCACACTTGCTCCCCAGTGTGCTCTGGAAAGCACAAACTTATGAAGTGTGAAAAACCATTGCGGCCTCCACTCCTCAACTACTGAGGAAATGGGAAGTGAGACGGAAGTGAGTGTTCTTCCCTCAGGCCAGTGGCTTCTCTGTGAAGCAGGCAATTAGCGAGTTGTGTACACACACACACACACACACACACACACACACACAACCCTAGGCTTATGCCTGCCTGCAGGCCACAAGAGCCAGAGGAAAGATGAGGAAGCGGGTTCTGAGTGCTGAGGGCAAAGACGCAAAAGCCACGACAGGGACAGAAAGGAGGGAAGAGGAAGAGATAGCGGAGGAGAGGACCTGGAGCTGTCTGGAGGCCCAGACAGCAAGTGGCTGGAGCTTCTAGAGACGTAGTCCTGGGGCTGGAGTTCTGCTGGGAGGGGGTCTGCCAGGTGTGCGGTGAGGGCTGGGGGCGGCACTGGACACAGAGAGACCTGGAGGTTCCCCCTTCAAAAGGCCTCAGACCAGACCCGTTGACGTCCACCTGCGCCCTCCAGAGGAGGCTTCCCACCCGGCTTGGGGGCAGAGTCACCCCTTCAGGACCCCTTGGCTGGCCCCGAGTCCTGCCCAGCAGTTGTCCAAGGGGCCTCCGGGCGCCCTCACCTCCACGAGCGGGTAGGCGATCTCGTTGTAGATCTGCTCCGTGAAGTGGTCCATGTAGTAGGCGCCGTCGAAGGTAAACTGCTTGGGGGGCTGGTCGGTGGCGCCCGGATTCTGGATAAAGCACTGGCCGCGCGCGCAGTCCACGGTCACCACAGACTGGCAGTTCAGCTCCCGCTCCCGCTGGTTCATGGGGCGGCAGCGCACCACCACCTTCACGGCCTCGGACGCCATGGCGACGCGGCGGGGGCCCCCCGGGGCGCAGCCTGACCTGGACACGACAGCCGGGACACCGGACAGACCAGACGGATAGGACGGAGGCGCTGCGGACCCCAGCCGCCGGGACCAGGGGGCGGGGCTAGCGCCAGACGCGGGGGACCAGGTCTCGTGCTGGCGGGGGAGGAGGGGGCGGCGGGGGAGTCACTCGTGGGGCACGCGCCGGGCCACCGCCGCCGCCTCTGGCGCCCGGGCTCGCCTGTCCCTGAGGCCCGGCCCGGGCGGGGACGTGGGGGCTCGGCGCTGCTGGAGCCGAGCGGGACCGGAGCCCCGGGAACCGCCCAGGCAGCCGCTGGCAAGCATGCGGCGTCCGCGGTTGCCGGGCAACGCACGTGGCGTCACAGCCGGGGCTCCCGGGAAGGGGCGCAAGAGCCGCGCAAGAGCCGCGCGGGGGTGTCCTGGGCGGGAGACCGGCGCTGGGCGGCCTCACCGGCTCCGGGCCTGCACGCCCGACGGCTTCTGGATCCTCACAGCCCTCTCGGCCCAGAGGTCGCCCAGGTCAAACGGGGAGGCCTCCCAGGCCTGACTGCAGCTGGGCGGCAGGTCTCACATGGGGACAGACCCACTGGGAAGGGCAGCACGGACCTTGCAGCGCTTCAGCGACAGCCCGAGCTGCCTCGGGAAGGCAGACGCAGAGCTCAGAACGGGCCGACTTGCTCCTGACGCTGCCCCCTCACCTTTTCAGACACGATTTTAAAACCGAACCTACGGTGTTGGAAATGGATGTCTTTTGCTTACAGAGGTGGCCACTCTTCCGAGCTCAGCGCAAGTCCTTCCTGCCAGAACAGCAACGAGCAGGCCGCCTCCGGAAGCCCCTTTGCACAAAACACTGCCAGCTACCTGCCAGGCTCGGGACAGGTGTGGGGAGACAGCCCAAACCCTTTGCCCCACGGGGTCTCACTGGGGTGGGAAACAAATATCCCATAAACAAAACCCCACAAGTGAGAGTAATGTGGTGTGGTGGCACACACCTGTAACCCCAGCTATTTGGGGGGCTGAGGCTAGGAATCATTTGAGTTTGCAGGTTCGAGACTACCCCGGGCAACAAAGGGAGACCTAGTCTCAACAAAATAGCTGGGCATTGTGGTGTTCGCCTGTAATCCCAGCTACCTGGGAGGCTGAGGCTAGGGAACACTTGAGTCCATAGGTTTGGGACTACCCCCAGCAGCACAGCAAGACCTAGTCTCTAAAAAAGAAAAAGAGAAAGAGCAATTGCAAACAAAGGGACCAGTCATTCCATGAACTAGCCAAGGAGACCTCACCCCCTGGGTGGGGCACAGGGGCATCGGCGCAGGCTTCCTGAGTGCCAGGAACTGGGCTGGTAGACGAGGTAAGCTAAGGCTGGGCGGGAAGACAAGGCGCTCTATCCTGGCTACGCGAAGGTACCTGTGTCACGCTGCAGGGACAGAGGGAAAGGATAGATTGCCAGCACATAGGCAATTTCCCTGGGAGTCTTTTTCCTGTAGGAAATACCCACTGAAGCCGGGCACGGTGGTTCGTGCCTGTTAACTTCAGCCTATGAAGTGGCTGGTGGTAGGGATCGTGGTGTGAGTCCCGCCTGGGGCACGTAGTGAGACCTAGTTCCAAATAAATAGAGCTGGGTGTGGTGGCGTGTGCCTGTCATCCCAGCTACCTGGGAAGCTGAGCCTGGGGATTGCTTGAGTCTGTGGTACCCTGGGCAGCGTGAGTCTGCAGTTCCACAGGCAAAAATAGCAAGACCTGGTCTCAAAAGGAAATGCCCACTGAGGGGTGTAGGAGAGCCACAGTTTGACTACATCTATCAAGCTACCTGGTTCCTTCAAGATATCCTGCACCCGAGCACAGGCTGTCTCACCGTTCAGCACCAGCTGAAGGTGTGTCTGAGCAAACAGAAATGAAACTGGGGGGCTGGGCAAGCACCTTGCTTTTCAAAGAAAAAGTCTGTACTAGGCAACCTGAAGAAATGCATTTTATTTATTTCAAATCACGCACTAGAGCAAGCTGGTGGTGCTGGCTGGAAGAGAACACTGCTGTGTAAAAGACACACGGAGGCTGGCCATAGAGTGCCACATGGCCACGAGGAGGAGGGTTAATATGCTGTGGGGACAGTCCCAACACCATGTCCTCTCATATTACTTGCACAACAAAACCAGATCCTCAGGAGTGAGGTTTGGGCACAGCTAGTGCCAGACCTCCTTAAAGGTGCACCTCACCCCGTGATCTCAGGCACACCCCTCTCTCTACAGGGGAATTCTGAGGTGGGGTCCTCCCTCTAGGGACCAGGGATCCTGAAAATGGCTGTCAGGTGAGTCCCAGGACCCAGTCACATCCCGTGTAAGATCAGCGCTGTGGAAAACCCCCCAGAGATGAGCTTCCTCTGACCCTTTGTGGCAAGCGTGACAAGGTCCCTGGCCAAGACCGTTTCCTGGGCCACATGTTCCAGCTGGAGAGTTCCCTGTGTTCTGTTCTGCTGGGGCTCCCTCCCTCATCGAGGCGTTCCTCCCAAGGCACTGAACAGCCCCATCCCACTGCCAGGGGGGCTGCGGGGCAGGAGAGCAGCCCTGGACACGTGACCAGCCTCAGGTATAGATCTATGTCCAAAGGGAACTTCCCCCTCCGTCATTCGGTAGACTTGTGTCTCTCCGTGAAGGCTACTCGCAGAGGCTGCCTGATCTGTCGGTCCCCGCGGGACCATCGGTTCTCTGGGTCCCTGCTGCCCAATGATGCTCTCCCTCTGCAGGACACACCTTAGTCCTACCTCTGGATGGTTCTGCTCTGACCCCATCCCCAGTGCAGCTGGCATGGGGGGGGGAGCCACGGCAGCTGTGGTCAGTGTCACATCAAAGGAGAGCCAGCACCAGGCGGCTCCCCAGGCAGCCTTCTGGAGGCCAGACTCAGCCCAATGGACAGGACCCAGGTCACCCCTTGATGCCCGCACCTCACGGCAGGCCCCTCCCGAAGGGGGGAAGGAAACGAGCCTGGTGGATAGGTCGTGGGTCATGAGGGCTGAGATCCCTCCAAGACCCAGTGGTCTTGACAGAAGACAAACCAGCCTTTGTAGGCAACACACTGGGGGCCACGCCTTCCTCCTCCTTCACAGCGTTTGTTACTGACTATTCCTCAGCCCAAACACGCACGTTTCATGGCTCAGGAACACAGGTCAGTGGCAAACTCCCACAGCCACAACCCCCTCCAGAGACTGTATGCTCCAACACCGCCTTGCACCCTGAAAAGGTCTGCCTTGCTCCGCCCCTCGAAGTCTCTCACGGAGTCACTGTTTCTGCAGAAACTGCCTCTGCCTTTCTTGGCTCAGCAGCCGCCAACTTAGAGAAAGCTGCCACCCACCCCCGGGCACACAGTGAACGCTCCATCCACGTGAAATCACGGAAGTGGCTGAGGTTTCCTCCAAGTATGGAAGCCACGGCCATTACTCTCAACACTGTGGTCCTCCCGGGCCGAGGAAGAGCCGGACGGTGCCCCGGCAGTCTCGTGACCCTGTCTGCACACAGGTGGCCACCTGCAGCGGGCTCCAGGCACCGCTCTGTCCACCCTGTCCTTTCTGCACCCTCTTAACTGCCAAGGCTCAGAACTCAGGGAAAGCTCCTTTCCCCTCGGGTGACAGAACAGGCTCTGCCCCGCCTGCAGCCCGCATGCAGCCTTTGCCCAAAGTGAGAACTCATTCCTGCCTCCCCAGACACCGCTCCCCCTGGCAAGCGCTCTGGACACTTCCAGTCAGTCAGGGCCCCAAGGCCTGGCCTCGAGAGCTACACCGCCATCATCCTGAGATCTAGCTGCCCACCTCAGAACGCTCCAGGAGCAAAGCAAAGCCCAGCGATGACGTTCCAAGTCACCATTTCTCTTAAGTTGGCAATCAGGTTCGGCCACGTGCCATGAGCCGTCACTGGCCATCCCCAGCTCCAGGGCTCCTCCCACAGGGGGGGGAGGTGATAGGAAAACGGTCCAAGGGGCAGAGCGACTGATGGGCAGGTGGCCACCGGGGCGGAGGAAGGGCAGGGCGGTCTGCTGAGGCCCAGGATCGGATGAGGCAGGGTCTGTGGGTGGACGGCCCGGCTTCCTACCCCAGGCCCTGCAGCTCTGCCTCAGACTTGGCGTGGCTCAGGGGCCGCAGCGTCCGGGGAGGCCTGCCCTCGGGCCCACAGTCCTGCTCCTCGTAGCCCGGGTTCAGGCGGCCCATGTCCAGGGAGCAGAAGAGGCTGCGCTCGGTCCCAGCGTGGTGTTCCACCAGGGCCTCCAGGCTGGGGAACTCGGCCGGCAGGTGCTGCGGAGGAAGGGGCTTCAGCTCCAGCTCCCCCCTTG
>PVHY01025536.1:0-18302 GCA_004024945.1 Uropsilus gracilis
AAATACATAGAAGAAAACCTGGGCAAAACCCTTCATGAATTTCACCTCAGAAATCCATTTGGAGAAACAACTATGGCTGGCAGAAAAATGAAGGAAAGCATAAACAGCTGGGACTATATAAAACTAAAAAATTATTATTTTAAAGAAAAATGAACTCTATTTAGAATTAATCTAATTTAGTTCTATAGCTGATTTCTGATAGCAATTCTGTTTCAGAGTCATCTTGACACAGTAATATTTAGTGGTTCTACTCTACATCTCTTCCTTACTTACAACAGATGATATATAAGCAATTTTTCCAGCACATCTCTTTTCCATGCAATACATGTGTGACTAAATTTCTCTATGATGGGTGAAGAATATCTGCTCTTAAATTGTTACCTTAATGGATTTAATATAGCCACTGGCTTATAATTTTCCTAAACATTTGGCTTAAAATAAATGAGTTCAATTCAAAATTGGGTGCAAAGGGGCAAAAACCACCAACCAACCAGATACAGGTAAAAAAAAAAAAAAAAAAAAGCAGCACCTTTTATATGACAAAGCCATAATAAGTAGAACAGCTTGGTACTGGTACAACAGATAACCAGACCAATAGAACAGAATTGAGTACCCGGAAATAAAACCACACATATATAGTCAACTAATCTTTGACAAATGAGTGAAAAACTTACATTGGAACAAAAATATTCTCTTCAATAAATGGTGCTGGGAAATTTGGACTAAGACATGCAAAAAAATGGACCAAGATAACTCCCTCACACTATGTACAAAAACCAATTCAAAATGGATAAAAGACTTAGATGTCAGACCTGAAACCATAACATTCATAGAGAAAAACTTGGGCAAAATCCTCCATGAATTACAATTCAGAAATCCCTTTCTGGACACATCTACAGATGGCATAAAAATAAAGAAAAGGAAAATAAACAGATGGGACTACATCAAACTAAGAAGCTTCTGTACAGCGAAAGAGACAAGGAAAAAACAAAAAGAATCCTAACCAAATGGGACAAAAAAAATTGTTCCACAAGAATGATAAGATTTAATAATGAAGATCACAAGGAACTCACTCACACAACTAAAAAAACAAACAAAATAAATAATAAACAAGAAGCCCAATAAAAAAATGGTGAAAAGAACTAAAAACATACTTCTCCAAAGAAGAAATACAAAGGGCTAACAGGCATATGAAAAATTGTTCAACATCATTAGCAATCAGGGAAATGCAAATCAAAACCACATGAGATACCACCTTACAGCAGTAAGAATGGTCCATATCAAAATAAAACAAGCAAACAAATAAACAGGCGATAACAAGTGCTGGCATGGATGCAGAGAGAAAGGAACACTCTTACACTGCTTGTGGGAATGTAAACTGGTCCAGCCACTATGGAATGGACCCAGCCACTATGGACCCTCAAACTAATGAAAATGGAACTACCATTCAATCCAGCAATTGCTCTTCTGGGAATCTATCCAGGGGAGACCTCAATGTGGATACAAAGGGACGCCTGTGCTCAGATGTTTATTGCAGCACTATTTATAATTACAAGGACATGGAAACAACCTAAATGTCCCAAAACAGATGAGTGGATAAAAAGGATATGTGGTATATATACACAATGGAATATTACTCATCAATTAAAAGTGACAAACTTGATGATTTTATGGTAACATGACATACCTAGAAGAAATCATATTAGCAGAAACAAGTCAGAAAGAAAAATACAGAAACCAAATGAACAGCCAAACGAAAGTACACAACAGGGAGGGTGGATCAGCTGGAGCGGCCAGGGAAGGGAGGTGGTGGGTGACCCCTGGGGATTACAATGATGTGAAATACATATATAAATAAATTATGTATATTAAAGTGGATTTTGCTGCCTAACATTTTTTTTACCAAATTCGCATCACCTGTGCACACCGCAGTTGCCAAAGTCACAAAACAGTTTAACAACTGGGTTTTATTAACAAGGGAAATTAACCAAGAAAACGAAAAGTCCTTTAATGCCACAAGTGGCATTACCCCAGTCACCATTTTCAGTCCCAAAGGTCCCAAGACATATGTCCAAGATGGAGCCCTTTGCCCCTCCAAAACTGAGGTAGGTAATGCAGAATCCAGTCTTTTTCTAGTGTCTTCACTTCTTCTCCAGTGTTCTGTGCTGCTTCACTTCTCCAAGACTCTTCATATTTCTTCCACAATTGGTGATGTACAAATTAACTTTCCAAATCCCTGGCCATCTCCAGGTACCAGCTTACTATGCCACCATGCTGCAGTGCCACAGTCTCCACATCGGCTACCCTTCTGCTGGCCAGCATGGCTTCTTGCTACCACCAAGTCTGTATTTTAGGGGGTTTCCTCTGGCTAGGCCACATGGGCCTGTTCTCTCAGTTCACCATTCTCATCTCCTTCCTTTCCTTTTTTTTTTTTTTTTAAAATCCTTGTTCTTTCCTTTTATCTGCCTTTTGGCACTTATTGCTTCTTTTCATTCATCTTTCTCTCAGATCCCACCCATCAGGGTATTTTGGTGCCAGTACAGTTTTTATCTGCATCACTTACAACCCTGTATCAAATTCATGAGTTTTAGAAGAAATGTTCCCTTTAGCTGGACAGAATGAGAATCATTTGCATTTGTCTATTTATTGATAAAGTTCTATCCAACACAAAGCTTTTACATTAGTAGAGAAAGTGGCATCATTAACAAAAAAAAATTACTTGTTTTGTAACATATCTGTTAGTTGACTTAGAACACTGACTGTGTATCTTAGGAGTCTCACTTTGCTGCTGGGTTCTGGGTGGGGGGAAGGATAGGAAATTTCAAGAAGCATGCAGCAGATACTGTTGCCAGGCTAGCAACATTTCTTCCCTACTCTGTTTAATAAATTGTTATTCAAACAAGTATCCAATTCCTGACCAGATTAAGGACTGGTGAAAATAGAAACCACTTTTTGATGAGGTGGGGTAAGGTTTCATTTTAGAAGACTTGTGAGCTGGCAGATATCTTATGGAAACTTTAAATATTTTAAAGAAATTGTCTTACTATATTCCTTAGTGTGAGGATGGCAAGGCACTGTTTGAGGCCAAATCCAGCCTTCTGCCTCTTTTTGTAAGTGAAGTTTCACTAGAATACAGCCATATTCCTCCATCCATATGATTGTGTGTTGCCTGTGACTGCTTTCACACTGCAGTGAAAGAGTTGAGTAGCTGCAATGAGACCATATGGCCTGTAAAAACTAAAATATTTATGATCTGGTCCATCACAATAAAAGTTTGCCAAACCCTGCCTTAATGTCTTTCTTCTCAAAAAAAAAAAAAAAAAATTGCTCTGAAGACGTTTGCTAATAATTGCATGAATTTAAATTTTTATCATCTCTAACCCTGAATCTTTCCTATTGCTGTTTTTCTCTAGGCAGAGTAGACCAATTCTAATAGCTCCCATGACTGTCATGCTCCTGTGATACAGATGGCTTCCACAAATCTGATCTTGTTTCCCCTTCAGAATGAGATCCCTCCCTTTTGCCTACCCTCGAGCCTTGAGTCTCAAATGTGGTACCCTTGTCTTGTTTATGGGGTAAATTTCTTTGTAGATCAATATTTTTAGTTATGGTAGACTTCATTGTCAGCAAATGGAAATTACCTAGGACCTGTAAGATATGCTGAAGCTAGTACCCCATATTCTAGAAATCTTACTGAACTTGACCTGAATTGGGACACTGGCCTTAGTACTTAAAAATATAGATGTAGTATGACTAGAAGAGAACACTTATTAATAACTACTATGAAATTTAAGGCCTAATTAAATTTACAATAAAGAAATCCATCTTCTGTAAACTAATAAAAATATATTCACTTGCAAAATAGTGACTCCAATGTTCTCTTAAAATAGGTCAAATCATGTACTCATTAACTGCTAGAAAAAGAAAATAAAGTGCCTTTGGGGAGGAAATACTTTTTTAAATAAAGAACCATGAATAGAGGGGATAAGGAGTACAGGAAGTAATGTGATAGAAATAAAGGACATTTTGATTATTTTTATACTAGTTGCATATTGTGATAACTAGAAGTATCTACTGTGAAAAATTATCTTGAAATAGCTAAGGTCTGGAAAATAGGGTCTTGGCAAGGAGGGCTTTGGAAAGCCCTCCTCAAAGACAAAGAATTGAATTACGGCATTTTGTCTTAGGCAGGGTGCTGTGGGGTGTGTGTATTGGAGGGGATGGGGCTGGTGGTGGAGAGTAAATTGAAACCACAGCGAAAGGCAAGGGTCAGACTTGAAAATGATTGCATTATGCGTGCCTTCAATACCAGTTCCATTTGTAAGAGGAATCCCAAATGACAAGGGTATACACATTTAAAGTTGTTGCTAAATAAGTTCAAAGAAGATGATTCAGTCCTAGTTCAATTTAATCACATTATGCAAAGAACCTGCCTTTAGCTGTGGATAATAAGAGAAGACAAAGCAGCCTCATTTCTAAAAGGCAGCAAACATCCTGAATACTTTGTGTAACTATGATATCAGGCACAGTAATTTGATAACTCAGATATAATTTCAGATTGTAATAGTATTTTCATTTTTAATTAAACTTAAAGCTTCAGCTACTGGTATAAATGGAGTACATATTCTGCCAAAGTCTTCCTGCAATTATGCATTACTTATAAAGTGCCACTGATTTTGTTATGTCTTATAACAATGCACAGAATTTCTGTTTTCTCTTTGAAGACTTAGACTAAAAGAGATATTATATAAATCCAATAGTGGTAGAAAATTCTGTTATCTTGAATTGAGCAGGACAGTCTTGGGAATAGCTTAGAATAAGAAAAAAATTGGTCTCTACTGAAGAAAGAAGGAATGATTCTCAGAGGGACGATTAGAGAATAAAAGGATGCTCCAATATTGGAGTCAAACTTTGAAAACATCTGCATTGTCCAGTGTGATAGCCACACAGGGCATGTGCTGTATTGTTAATGCAACTGAAGAGATGCTTCTTAAATTTTGTTTTTTTTTTAATTATTTTTGTTTACATATATATTTCTCTTTACATTGTTGTATAGTCTGAAGTTCTCCCACCACCGTATCACCCTTAAACCATCATCCAAATCTCTGGTACTTATCCCTTCCCTGACTTCACCTTCCCTCCCTCTTCTTCCTTTGATGTATACTTTAGTTCTGTTGTCAGTTAGTTTTAGATTTTTCTTGTCCTTTTGTTTGTTTTCCCTATATCCCACATATAAGTGCTCTGTGTAACAAATTCCTACCCTGCTGAAAAACACAGTATAAGGAAAACAGTGTTCTTGAAAAGGAAAAGGAGATTGAAACAAGTGTTATTAATCAAACAGTAATGGTCCATAAAATACTATATTTAGAATTTAAAGGTTTGTCATGATCATCACAGATGAGATGGGGCACATTTTCCTTCCTACTCATTTTAATAGAGTGTTTGTGGATAGTCTGGTAATAAAAGTTAGCCTTTGATAGTTATTAATATGATCTGTCAAAGGAACAGACACTTATTATTACATGATCAGGGAAAACATTTCTCTGTACTCTAGTTTATAAAACTCGGTGTAATATGTTCTGTGTCACCTTTAGGATAAATATAACAAAAAACAGAAGCAGATTTATTCACAAGGGACATCTCATTAAGTAGTTAATTTGTAGAAAATTTTCATTTTTTCAATTTGAATGAACAGATGGCCTATTCATTAAAATTCAAAAGTAGATAATTACTTGATTCCAGTATTTTTAGCAAAAGGACATTTTATAACATTATGTTTGGGGAAGACTCATAGGTCTTAAAATGTCTTGTGTGACTGGACACATAACTCTGCTGTCTATAACTGCCCTGCCCTGCTAACTGAATAAGTCTGTTAAAAATAGCCTTTGGGCATTCTTCAACACTAAAATACTCTATTTAAAAGGAGCTCATCATTCTAAGAGGTGTCTTCACATTAACCCTAAACCCTGCCCAAAGACCCAATCAGCATATGTTCATTATTTTTATGAAACTGGGATATTCATTTGAAAAGACTGGCCCACCCTGCAGAAGTGAAGCCCAAAGGTGATATTCATGAATCAAATGTTCTGAATTTTCTTTCAGTTGAATGGTATTCTGCAATTTGTTTCTCATTTAAGAGTTTCAGTGACAGAGGATATTTAGTAATTTATAATGAAATAGTTTGCTTAGTGATTCTCTGCTATACAAGGTGCTGGTTTATTGTACAAGATATTATACCGCTTCAGCTCAAGCTGATATTTCTTACCGTCTCAAATCAGACTTTTTTTTCTAGAAAAATTTCTCCTATTCCTAAATACACAAATTAAGATAGAACATGTTTGTTTAATTTCTTTCGTTGCTAGAAAGCTTGAAGTGAAGGCTGATCTTTAGTACTCTAACTTTTCTCATCTAGGAAATTTTGGTTGATTTTCTTCCTCCTTTATTTCTTAGCTCTCGGTTCTTTCTTTTTTTAGAATACATTCATAACTATTTTTAATTTCAAACATATATTAGTATCTACAAACATTGAAAGTTTCAATGGATTGTTATAAGATTTAAAAATATAAGATTTGCCTCACAGAACTAAATCATAAATCAGAACAAACCCTAGAAATTTGACAGCAAAATTGACAGTAATACAGGGGGAAAACAGGAAGAGAAAAAGAGGCAGGGGATCAGTGACTTAAGATAAAGTACTATGGATGCTTTGATAGTGAGGTGTTGTGGTGGTTCAAATATGAAGAAGTGTTCACCCATTCCCCTAACTCATATACAGCATGTATGTACATGTATATGTATATGTACCTCAATCAAGAAAATAAATGAATTTTAAAAATAAATATGGAATGAACCTTTAAAAAAGAATGCAATTTCATACCTTCCATAAACTTAATTTTATAAAGGAAACTTGTCACCTTTAATTTTAAATCAAAAGAAAACAACTGTAATACATTCGATTTTGCCTTCAACCTCTCCTCCAGTTTTTTGTCTTTTTATATAGTTTTGTCTTAACATGCATTCTTCATCTGGGTCTTAGGTTTGGTCTTTTCAATCAAATTAAAAAAGACTGTCAGTAGCCTCACATTAAGTCACGCCATGTTTCAAAGTCAAATGAGAAAACATCTTTGGGATTTAGAGAACATGTAGAGTGTTGTGAACCTGATGCTATAGGACATCACTCCTAGCTCCCAACCCACCAACCCTTAGCCCCTCCTGTCACTCTCCCAGTGATTGAGACTATTCCCTTGACCCACACAGCTAAACCAAATGGGCTCTGAAACTATCCAGTTCGAAGAAGAACTGTCATCACTGCAGGCTCAGTTCTGACCAGTTTTCAGGAAATATGTAAAAAAAAATTCTCTTAAGGGCCAATAATAAATACTGTATAATCAGAAATAATGAACTGTTGTATTTGATATGTTCACATACCACCTTTTATTTTTGCTGCATTGCATCTTGTTTCCTTAATGTTATTTTTTCACATTATGTGTGCCTGCCATTTCCATTTTTCTGAGCCTTTTCTCTAATTCTCCCTCCCTCTTCACCAATAGCTATAACATATTTATCTAATACCACCACACTAAAAGATCTAATATATGTGACTTCATCAGGAAGTCATACTAACTCAGTCATTGCTACAGTTACTTTGGAAAACTTTTCTGCTGCATGCCTGGGTGGAATTGGAAAAATCTTTCATATATCTGTTTAGAATATTATATAGAACATTTCATTATCTTCTGCACATGACCATAAAAGTGAGATTATAAATAGCTGATCATTAATATGTATAAGTAGTTCAAGTCAGAATCTAATGTTTTTGAAGCTATCATGTTTATACTGGGCCCAGAAAACACTAGAATCTTTCATCAAGTTGACATTCATATTTTCTCATCAGTTAAGAAGTTTTTTTATTCTATGATCTGTTTCTCTGAAATTATCTGTCTCACTCAGGACTGGATTATCTTTGGAGAAGTTTCATCTGTCCATGCTTTTAACTTCCGTTTGACACTGTCATGACAGATGCCCACATGAAGGGAAGAGTAACTTTTCTTCTGAAATTCAGCCAGGTTCATTCTTAGGACTGTGACAGCATTTTAGCCTGTAAGTAAGACCAGTATAGTAACCTGTAGACCGGGCAGGTTGATCTTTAATTGTTGATCAAATAGACTTACTGAGGGCCAGTTTATAATATTTATTAGAGCAAATAAAGAAAAACAACCAAGATCTGTCTCTATACTACTCTCTTCTTAATATACTAACAGCGTGTTTTTGGTTGATGTCTACCAATGGCAATTTTTAAGATTGAAAAAATCTGTATTAAATGGATTAGATTAAATACTATTATATAAATTGCTGTTAAATTTTTTTTTTCATACAATCTATCCTAAGACGTCTTCAGGCTTTCCTTTCACTAAAAACCTGCTCATTGTAGTAACTGAACATTACTTGTGCTTAAACATGCAAACTGCCTGAATTGGAGTTAAATAGCTCTGTGCTGGTAGTGTTTTCTAGTGGGTGGTGTTAGTGCAGGAAAAAAGCCTGACTCTCCTGTCTTTGTAATGAATAAAATATGTGGGAAGTGTGAAGGACTTATGTAAGCTCTTTTGTCTTGGTCTCACTGAAGAATTTTAATTTCATTGTTACTTTATAATCCTGGAGATGTCAGTTGGCCCCATGCCATCCTTCATGACTTTATACTTCCCCATTAGAGACCAAGAACTTCAAAATCTGTTATGTAAACTTTAAAAATAAAGACCCAGAGCTAGTGGACTTTAATATTATTTTTCTCTGCAAAGCTGTAATGATTCACAAGCAATGTATTTTCTTAGTGTTCAAGTATAATTGAAAACACACTGTACCAAGAGTCTTCCATATTGTATCTGTATTCTGAATCCTAATATTATATATCCATTTCCTTACATTATTTCAGTGCATTTTTATGTTAAGGTCATTTTGAACAGAAGCATATTAAGTTAACATTTATTTCATAATCTCCATTGCTTTTAATATAACATTTTACTTTGGATATGTTGCTAATGATGTCCCTGTCTTGATTATACATGTAAATTCCTTTTCTTTATTTTTCTGGAGTATGGGAATGATGGGAAACAGTTTATGAAAGAAGAAACAAGTTGCATATATAAAAACTCTTTGTGAATTCTTAATGTAGGTCAGTGAGTGAGCTAAAAGACTAGAAAAAATATTTTTAAAGGATTATGGATTTTAATTCCATTTAGAGGTGCTCAAATTCAAAATATACATGACTCAGGACATTTCTTAATAGAGTATTATTATTCATAGGTAGTACTAAATCTTTGAGAATAATCTTTCTATAGGATTTTCTTACTTTCATTGCTGCTCGAGTATGTAGAAATTCACATCCTCTTAAATATTTTAATATTGTTTTTATTCAAAAGTTCCTTAGTAATAGAAAAGCATAATTAATATAAATGTATTAAGAAAAAAATTTTAATATCAAAGATCACGTACATATTTTATAGTTCCATTTAAGTTATGTATCTAGTTTATGAAAGAATTTTTTGTTGCAATTGAATTTGTACTAGTAAAGCCAACACTCCTTTGTTGCTTCCAATACCAAGCATATATTAATGAATAATTTTCAAAAGTGAGAGAACAAATGACCAGTGAGGTGACCGGTATTAGTCGGTAAGCAATGAGATGCAGTCC
This sequence comes from Uropsilus gracilis, assembly GCA_004024945.1. Taxonomy (NCBI): domain Eukaryota; kingdom Metazoa; phylum Chordata; class Mammalia; order Eulipotyphla; family Talpidae; genus Uropsilus; species Uropsilus gracilis. Next base: position 9,688 of record PVHY01025536.1, read on the forward strand.
ATGATGCTGAACTTCTAACAAGTATTCTTCAACTTGTTTTATTAGTAAGAGTGTTTCTAACTTTGTTTTTTTCCTCCTTTAGTCTACTAAATCCTTTCTTCTTCAGATAAATTCTAGACTTTCATTTATAGCTGCTGATATTGTGGTATGGATATTAAGAAGGAGCATAAGACATTAATCTAAAATTTTTCAGTCCACTCAGAGGGAAGAAGCACAAGGGAACTTGTATGGTACTTGAAGACATCTTGAGTAAGTAGTTAGAGCTATACGTATCTTCAGTGGTAGAGTTTCATTAGTGTTTTGGAAGGGGTGAGATACATGCAATGATGTAAGGATGACTTTATAATGAGGTTGAGTTGGCTAGAATAGATGGAAGGAAGGCAGACATTTTAACCACGTGGAGAGAAAGGGATCCTTATCTTTTTTTTTTTAGCTTGATCTTTTATTGTAGTGAAAACATAATAACTAATTAGTAAGAAAAGTTAAATATTTTGTGTAGAATATTCCAATTTTATTCATTTACTTGTTTGCTCTTTATCTTTTTTGTGCCAGTATTCCCAGAGAAATCCAATGCTTAAGAACCTCATTTCATAAATATTTTAAGTACAGGCAATTGACAATGTAGATTACAAAGGAAGTCAATTATATTAAAAAATAAATAACATTATAAAAATATGTGATTCACTGATCATGCATTCTTCCCTAATACATGAGATAATACCAAAAGTGTATTTTATGATCATAAGTTTGAAGGAATGATTAGCATAGCATATTTTAAAAAATTGTAACCAATGTCACTTAGTAAGAAAATATTACTTCTACTGGTGATGCTGTCCCAAGGACAATTGTGGTTTGTTTCTTTAAAAATGTTGTATATCATATAGAAGTTGAAGAAGTGTGGTGTGTATATAATTTCACAAAGCCCTGAATTGTATTATGTTAAGACATTTTGGACTACAGCGTAAAGTTTGAATTAAGAAAGAAAGATAAGAGATAAACAGTCAGACTCATATAAATTTAGGGAAGATTTCATTCTACAGGAAGATTAGACACAATGCTAGGAAGCTGGTTTTAACTCCAGAGAAACTAGTGTGAATTTACTCTTAGGGAAACATTTTCTCAGGATACGCTAGAGGAAGCTAGTTCTTTCTGGTTTGTTGTTTAGTTTGGTGGCATAGGATCAATTGCGTAGATGTTGTGTTAGTTGTGAACGAGGGATTAAGGTAGAATTATAGTTAAGGAATAAATACAATTGGGTGGGTTAAATATGCTGACAGTAGGAAATGTTTATAGTCACTCCTTGCATGACTGAAGATGTCTTTGCATCCTCATTTGCTGGATAAAGTTGAGAAGAAATGATGGTAATTATATAAGGAAGGTGCTGTCATGATTAAAAGCATTGATGTAAATATCCTAAATAGAGTAGAAGAGATGTAAATGAGGAAAAGTGAGAAAGCAAAGATTCTGATTCTTACACTTCTCATAAAAGCTAATAGGATATAGTGTATGGCAGTGGCTACTCTTATAATTGAACAATTACTATGTGCCTGTGCTAAATCCTCATTTATTTATTTATTTATTTATTTATTTATTTGTTTATTTATTTATTTTTATAATTTATTTAGATATAAATTTCACATCTTTGTAATTCCTGGGATTCACCCCCCCCCCCACAACCTCCCTGATCATTCCCCCTCTGTCCCATCCCACCCCCCACCTGGAGTTGTGCACTTCAATTTGGTTGTTAGCTTTTTTGTTGTTGTTGTTTTTGACTTTTCTTCATAGCTTTTTTTATCTTTCTTTTTTAAATTCACTTTATTGATTTGTCAAAATTGTGCAGTAATTGATCCCTCCTCCTCCCTCCATTTCCCCACTCTGTATCTCCCCTCCAGTCACTCCATCTCCGATTTTTCTGCAATTTGTTGGTTGGTTAAGTTGATGTTCAGTTGTTGGGTGTTTGGCCCATTGTTCCCTTCCGATATTTGGTAAATGTGTGTTTTTTTTTGTTTGTTTGTTTTTTTACCCCAGGGCTTTCCCACTTCACTAACATTTGTTAACTATCCTGATCTTTTGTGCTCTTCACCTTCCCCACCTTCTTCCCCCTCTTCCTCTCTCGATCCATGGTTCAGTCCCATTGGTTGTTTTCATTTTTTCTTAGTTGTTTGTTTGTTTTTCCCTATATTCATCATAGAAGTGAGACCATCCTGACTTCTCTTTTTCTTTTTGACTTATTTCTGCTAATATAAGTCTTTCTAGTTCCATCCAGGTTGCTGCAAATGACATGTGTTTGTCCTCCTTGATGGATGTGTAGTATTCTATCGTGTATATGTACCACATTTTTTTTAGCCAATCATCTGTTTGGGGGCATTTGGTTTGTTTCCAATTCTTTGCAACTGTAAACAGGGCTGCAATGAACATGTACGTACATGTGTCCTTTTGAATTAATGTCTTCATGTCCTCTGGGTAGATTCCTAGTAGTGGGATTGCTGGGTCAAATGGAGGTATTACTATTCCAGACTTCAAACTGTACTACAAAGTCATAATACTTAAAACAGCATGGTACTGGTACAAAAACAGACAAACATACCAATGGATCAGAATTGAATATCCAGAAATATAAGCACACATATACAGTCAATTAATCTTTGACAAAGGGGCAAATAACATACCCTGGAACAAGGATAGCCTCTTCAGTAAATGGTGCTGGGAAAATTGGATCAAAACTTGTAAAAAAAAATGCACTAGGATAACACCCTCACACCCTGTACAAAAATTAACTCAAAATGGGTAAAGGACCTGGAAGTGAGACCTGCAACCATAAAATAATAGAAGAAAACTTGGGTAAAACCCTTCATGAATTTCACCTCAGAAATCCATTTGGGGAAACAACTATGGCCGGCAAAAAAAAAAAAAAATGAAGGAAAACATAAACAGCTGGGACTATATAAAACTAAAAAGTTTCTGTTCAGCAAAAGAGACAATAAGCAAAACAAAAAGAAACCCAACCAACTGGGAGAAAATTTTCGCCCTCCAAACAAGTGACAAGGATCTGATAACAAAGATCCACAAAGAGCTTCTACAGCTCAACAAAAACAAAGCAAAAAACCCAATCAAAAAAAATGGGGAAAAGAACTAAAAAGATACTTCACCAAAGAGGAGGAGATACAGATGGCTAATAGACATATGAAAAAATGCTCCACCTCACTAATAATCAGGGAAATGCAAATTAAAACCACACTGCGATACCATCTTACACCAGTAAGAATGACCCACATAAATAAAACTGACAACAACAAATGTTGGCATGGATGTGGAGAAAAAGGAACTCTCTTACACTGCTGGTGGGAGTGCAAACTGGTCCAGCCACTATGGAAGACTGTGTGGAGGACCCTCAAACAATTAAATCCTCATTTTTAAATAGTAGAGTTGAGATTTAATTCACATCCTGTACAATTTGCTCATTTAAGGTGTCCAATTCTATGGAACTTTGTATACTTACCACAGCAATATTTGAAATATTTTATTGACCCCCTCAAAGAAGCTCTGTATCCCCAAAACTTTCACACCTCAATCCCTCCATCCATCCTGCTCCAAGGCAGCCTTTAACTCTATTTTCTCTCTCAATAAATTTGTCTATTCTAGACTTTTCATATAAATGGAATCATTTGATATGTAGTCTTTGTGACTGGATGCTTTTAGTCACCGTGTATCATACAGCAATCTTTATTGCTTGTTAGGAATTAATAGTATTCCACATTTGTTGATCCACTTGCTAAATAATGATGTCCTCTTGGCATGATCCTTTCCTCTGCCCTTTTCCTTGACTAACAGGTAGTAGGGTGTTTCACAGTATTTTTCTATTTTCATTTTCTCTTGTCAGCACATTATCCTGATCCATCTTATTTTGTTCTCAGTAATACAGGAGAAAAAAAGATTGTCTTCACTTTATGAACAGTAGCTTTCAAACTGAATCCTCTTACTCCCACCCAGCCTCAGGCCATTTGTACAACTACTCTGGTGAGAATAAGTTTGAAAGCATTCTTTTAAATCTTTCTATAGATCTTCAGTATATTTTGCAAATTATGTGGTTATTGTTTTTGCTATATCCTCTGCTTCTTTATAAAAATGTGAAAGTTAAGAGCTTGCTCTATATTTGGAGGAATCTTTAATTTCATGTAAAGGGGAAAAATTATATATTATATAAAATGTAGATAGATTAAACTATCAAATAAAAATTCTCATTTGATAATTGTACTTCTGAATCAAGATAAGTTATGATACAAAATTACCTTTGCTAAATTAAGTGGGAAGTTGTGCCCCATGGTCAGCCATGGTGACTGGTTGCAATACCCCACAAACACCAGTGGTTCCTGCCCTAGGTCTGGGGCTGGGGGACTGCTAGGAATATGCCTTGGTGAGGTCAAGGTGAGTGAGTGCACAGACTAGGTGCAAGGGGGTCTCTGGGCCCCCACGCCCTGCAGCCAGCTATGGCAACTGGTTGCAAAACCCAGTGGGAAGCAAAAATGCAATGACCCCTGTGTAAGTCCCCCAAAACCTGGAGAGCTCAGGAGGGTGGATATGTGGGGTTTTAGCCCCATTCACCAGCATATGGTTGTTTCACAGGGCAACCATCTGCAACCCAGATCATCCAGGGTATCTCTCCCTCAGCCCCCAACCCAGGGGGGACTTGGAAGGGCATATTCCCAGCCATCCAGGCTCCACCCCCATGCAGGGAGGAGCCAGCATGGGGACAGGTGGGGACTTGAGCCCCCTAAGCAGGTTGCTTGCCCACTTGGAGTCTTGGATCATTTGAGCTCCCTTGCCAGCGTGGAGCAAAGGCAGTGACAACTCCTGGGTAAGCCCCCCAAAGCCTGGAGCACAGAAGGGGGGACGGGTAGGGTTTTAGCCCTATCCACCAGCAGATGGTTATTGCACAGGGCGGCCATCTATAGGCCAGATTGGCTGTGGCATATTTCCCCCAGCCCCCACCCTGGAGGGGTGGGAGGGCACATGCCCAGCCCATGCCATGATGGTGGGGTCACCACTCCAGGCACGTGGCAGCTTCATCCACCTCTGGAGGGTGGGTGGGATGGAGCCACCGGAGTCGGTCCTAAGAGGCCAACCCCACTGGCGTGCAGGCACCATGCAGGTCTCTGATGGTCTGCGCCTTCCATGGCCTGGACATTGGCCGCCACCGCACCTGTGGTGACCAGCTTTCATCCCCCTACGTGATGGGAGTGGGGCATGGCCAGGGGTTGGTCCCAGGGCTTGCTCAGGCCAGCCAGTATGCAGCTGCCATGCCAGTGACTTGGCCCACACTCTCCACAACCCTGCCATTTTGGCAGGGTCACCGCACCTGGCATGCGGCAGCTCCATCCACCACTGGAGGGTGGGTGGTATGGAGCCATTGGGGTTGGTCTGGAAAGGCTGGCCCCGCTGGTATGTGGGTGCAGGGCAGGTCTCTGGCAGCCTGTGCCTTCTGCGATCTGGACATCAACCACCGTACCTATTATGCAACCAGCTTTAGTCCCTCCTACATGGTGGGGTGGGGCCTGGCCGGGGGTTGGCCAGTGTGCTGGCACAGCACACCTGAGCCCTGCCAAGAAGGAGGGTGCAGTGGTGCGTGTGGGGGGGGGGTTCGTCACTGACCCCTCTCAGTTTGCCTCCACTCCAATGAGCACACACCAGCAATAAGTACATCAAGACAAACTTCAACCACAGAAACAGAAGAGGCAAGGAATAGCAAGAAAGACCCTAAAAACATATGTTTCTCAGACAGGACTCAAAAAAGAGCAAGGCGAGAACTGCAACACACTGAACTGTGAGAACAAACATGAAAAAACCACCTACTATGTCACTGGGGAGCTGTGACCAAAAACCTGGCACAGAGACACTGTCAATAGATAACTGCACACCCCCTTTGCACAGAGGGAGGACACCTGCAGAATGGCAGTGGACTCAAAGATCCAAAGGAGGAGACTAGGAGACCTACCATCAGCTGATGGCTGTCCCCATCGAGGAGCTGCTCTACCAAAGCATAAGGCTGGGAATCAGGTCCCCAAAGCCAAAGACCTGAAACATAATTGGAAGGAGCAACAAAATGAGGCAGAAAACAACAGAGAGAACAGTCACCAAGAAACAAAAAGTATTGATACAAGCCAAAGGAACACCTATTGACTTATGAAGGTAAAAAAGACTAAAGGGCTAAACATGGACAAACAACAAAAAGAAAGGAGGCAGACACCAGAGGAGGTGTGGTGGGGTGGGTTATTCTCTTGGGGATCAACAATTATTCAATGATGTATTGTACAAAATAAAAAAAAAAAATTAAAAAGGAATACATAATATTAAATGGGGCAATTTGCCACAGGCTTTTATTCAATGACCAAAGTATGATTTCTAGTCATTAAGACTAATCCTGTTGAGTGTTAACAACTCATATAAGGACAGGAATTTAGATCCAGAGAGACCATATCCATTTGGAAATAAAAGCATTCAAATGGAAAACTGATCAAGTGCTGAAACACTGCCAATCTTTAATTCAAGAACAAAGTTGCACTTCACAGTGAGGTTGTGTTTTTCATTCTAAACTGGCTTCATTTGGACATATATAAATGACTAACAAGAAATAAAGGTTTGAAGGAGATACCTAACAATACAGTTTGCATCTGAGAGTTGAATGATTTTTTTCCTGTTGTCAAGTTATAGCAGCTTTATTAATTTCTACTTTCTTCCACAGAATAAATTTATATTTCTCCAATATAACATGACCTGTAAGTCTAGTCTGATATAATAGTATCCCTAATCTATTAAGAGAACAGGGAGAATGTCCTAAAATTTCTAATTACAAGGAAGACATATTGTTCTTTTCCTATTCATTTGAGAAGATGGCCATTACTTTATTGAAGTAAAATCATTATGTCAAACTGTGGTTTCAAACATACAAAATCATGAAAGTATAGTAAAACCAATTAAAAAAGGAAAAAAATAAAACAGAATGTTTTATCCAGATAGGACCTTTGATATAACACCTTTTTTCTTTTAATGGCCAATCAAGTGATACTGAATGTTCCAACCAAGATTGTTGGAACTAAGAGCATGGTATCATAATTAGGTTATTGCCAGTCTTTCTATTTCAACCTGCCAGCAATAAATCTCTAAGTTGATTTACTTTACCATGAAAGTCCTTATGGCTTAGAACAGGTTAGTGAAAATCCCATAAGGATAAACAAAAACAGAATATTCTAGGTCTCTTTGTAAACTCAATTATTTCTTCCTTTATTGATGGGGCCTACTGAAAAAAAAAAGATTAAAGGATGGGTGCTTGATGCTTTATAATATATCTCTTAAAACTTCTGTTTCTCACGGTGGTGTTATAGGAGTTGTGGTGTCAAAAGGCAAGATATATTGATTATTGTTCAAAGTGGCAAGATTTAAGCTTAGAACTCAACCCATGACAGATAATAACTGGTACACATTAAAGAAATCCATTCAAATTACAATGATACAGCTTTCAGTTTTTCATGCTAATGACAGGATTGATGAAAGCTAAATGAGTCTTTAAAAAATCCTTAAGCTTTATTTTAGTCAATTTTTCAACATCTCTAATACAAACAATTTAAAAAATTAGCAAAATCCAAATTCAAATGATTTAATTTGTTTTACTTACCTAGTAGAGATAGTGGCAGAGAAAAAAAATACCAATTTAACACCACTTTTTAAAAGCAAAAATAATGAGAAGAAACAGAACATATAGCTTATAACATTTCAAATAATCATGATTTCCATAAATGATATTTGTTCTAGCCTCCAGTTATTATTGAGCTTAGTAGGGAAGAATAATGCAAAACTCTAGAAATTTATTAGGATATTCTGAATATGTCTCTTCAACAAACTTTGATTTTAAATCTAAGATTTGAACATGAAGTTAAAGTATTAAAATAATCATGCTGATCTTATGTAAATTCATCAAAATTTATTCTTAAAGCATTATAATTATAAAACAAAACAAAACAAAACAAAAAACCTTTAACCTGGACTGATTCTCTATTTGTATAAGTCTCTGGCAAAACAAACTGTATTCAGCCTACTTGACTTTTTTTTTCTTATTTGCCTATTTGCTTCTTATTTCTTCTTTTTATTTGCTTCCTATTTCTTCTCCTTATCACCAAAATAACCACAGTTAGGTGTACTTACTTTCTATGTTTAAGTGGAGTCATTTTAAAACAAAACTCAGATGTAGCTGCAAAGTTAAAAAAAAAAATTACAGATTTCAGACCAAGGAAGTAGCTTAGGTGGAACTCATACTTTAAAGGAAGTTGATTAGGTATAAATAGGGACAATTGTGTTTTTGTAGAAAATTTTTCACTGTTTTGCTCTTAGGTTCCTTAAACAAAGCTTGCAGTATATAAAATCATAACCTAACAAAAGACGTAAAAGACCTATACAAAGAAAACTATAAAACATTCTTAAAAGAAATAGAAGATGATGTAAAAAAATGGAAAGACATTCCCTGTACATGGATCGGAAAAATCAACATCATCAAAATGGCTATACTACCAAAGGCCATCTATAGATTCAATGCAATTCCAATAAAGATCCCAATGATATATTTT
>PVHY01025537.1:0-18295 GCA_004024945.1 Uropsilus gracilis
CCCCAATTTATATCCAATTCAAACTTCTCATGAGATTTGATGCTTAGCACCCTTGCTGTTGCTTGTGGTGTTCAATTTAGTGTACAATAATAGTTGGTTACACTTTGACGACAGTTCTTTCCGAAGGGAGTGATCCACCCATCTTTGAATTCGTTAATTTGGTGAGAAAAAGAAATTCTTGCAGTCCCTCCCTATGACCAGGAGAGGTCGCTCTTTCACCGCAAATATTTTTCGGTTATGCACGCTCAAGCCTTCCTTTGAACAAAAAAATCAGTGTTTTTATCTTTTCTGCGTCTCTGCTTCCTTCCTTCCCTTCCTTTCTCCATTTTAAAATCTTTGCCCCATTATTTCAGTCAGTCAACAGCAGATGTGATAAGAGGATGCTTTTTTTTTGCCCACACTGTGAGTCTGTCTGAGCAAGGATCCATCCCTTGCCTGGTGATTATTGTCCCTTAATAACAACTCCCTGAATAAATGGATCCAGTGGCAAAGGTATTTAACCTTCCCCTTTGCCAGCGTTTAAGCCTGGAAATGGCTGCTCAGCTTAGAACGTAGATAAGCAAGGGTCGGTCACGTGGCTGAAGTTCAGCGTTCTTCATTTTCAGAGTTTAGCCCTCCTGGCCCAGAGATGAGCAGGTGGGAGATATTTTAAAAAATCCATTGTCAAATATGAGAAGCATGAAGATCTTGACACTTGATAGTTAAAACTCATTTTCTGCATGGAGACAATAGCTCTCGGGAGTTCCTTTGTTAAGCCACTACTAGGAATTTAGGTTTTTATCAGCCTTTTAAACTGACCATCAGTAAACCATTTTGGAAAAAAAATATGCATTTAGTGCTTTTACCCAGGTGTCTGTCTTTTGTGCTTTTCCATGGCTGACATGCGTTAACTGAAGAGAACGATCTACCTCAGGCTTTTCCGTGAGAAAGTTAACAATCAACTTCAAATTTTTAGCAGCAGAAAAATATGATCAAATTAAAAAAAAAAACAAAAAACCAACTTTGTAGCCAGAGAGACAGTGGAAGCTCTGTGAGTATGTGTGTGTGCTTGTGTGTTGCGTTGTGCAAACGCTGTGTTACAAATAGAGATGTCTTCCTTATTTCAAATGAGCTAAATTACCTTGGAGTGGTTGGAGCTATTCATTATTCACGTTAAGTGTGAGGTGATACAGAGTGCTGGGGAGAAAGAAAAAGGACTGTGGTTGGATGTGCCTTGTTCACCACCAGGTCAGTGAGACTGTGAGGAGGTGGTATTTGTGTCCCGGACTCCACAGTTTTTAGGGACCTGAAATGATCTGGTGAGAGTAGGAGGGAGACGACTTCCCTGTTGAACTGATATTCAACAATCCCTGTTGAATTGATCATTGAATAATAGCAATTAATTTTTCAATTTTTAATCAATCAAATTTTAAACTTAATTTAATGATTCAATTTTTTCCCTCAGGCAAGCTATTCAATGTGGTGAGGGCAAGGCCATCTCTCACCAAAATGGTTTCCATGCTAGTTTCTGTTCATGGGTCCTTGTGTTGGTGTCTCCCTGTCCTGGTTTCCACTGTTCCCGGAAGGAGATGTGGAGTCAGGTTATCTGCTGGGTTTATCCACTGTCACATCTCAGTTCTTCATGCTTTTGCTCTGGGAGGCACTGTGACCCAACCCAGATGCATATTCTGATGACTTTAGCTAGAGGTCTCCAGAGAAGCTGAATTGTTAGGCTATCCAGACATGCTGTGCAAAGAGAGGAAGAGATTCACTGCCCAGAGCTGGCTCACGTGTGATGGACACGAAGTCCACAATTTGTTCTCCACAGGCGGGGACCCCAGAGATCGGTGGTGTAATTCAGCTGGTGTTCAAAGACCTGGGACTGAGGGGCACCCTGTCAGAGGACACGATGACATCATCCCACCTGAGGCAGAGAGAATACACCTGTCTTTTTTTCCCCTGTCTTCAGAGTCTCAGAGAATTGGCTGAGCCCATCTGCTTTGGGGAAGGCCATCTTCTCCACTCAATCTACCCATCCAATCTCCCCACCCAGATGCCTGAGTCCTCCAGAAACTCTCACAGACCCTGCCAGAGCATGTTGTATGGTATCTGGACCCCTTGGGGGCGGGAGGCAAGTTGATACATGGGATTAACCATCACACAGAGGAGCTATCTGAAGTTAGTGTAAGGGGGGGTGGGGGGAATAACAGTATTTACTTTTGTTTCTCTTTAGGTTCTGGAAAACCTTTGGACACCATGTCTATCCTTTTTGGGTGGGGGGCAGGAATGGGGAAAAGGGATGGTGTCAATGAAATGGATGAAGAAGGAGGCCGCATTCCTAGGTTCAAGTCCTAACTGCCACTTACTGTCTCTCTGTGCGGGCCAAGCTATTAAAGTCACTTTCACCGCCACTTTATCATCTCCAAAGCAGGTAAAAATAGCACCCACCTCAAGGGGTACTGAGACGAGTAAATTATTTACCTTGATAAAGTGTCTTTAGTAAATGGTAACTGTGGGTGCAATGATTTTTATTCCTGCTGTTATCGGGGGGATAGGGACACCCCCGTTTAAGTTCCTCCTTCCTATGGGTTCTTCCGCCTGCTCACAGCAGCTGCTCAGATATCAAACCTTAACAACCAGGATAGACAAGAGGTTTATTTACAGATACGGGAAAAACAAGCTGAAAAGAGTCCACACCCTCACAAATGTTCCAAACAGAATAGAGCCCCACTTCTGCTCCTCAAGGAGCTTCGTGGGGTTTACCTCAGTCTTAGGGCACTTCTGGTTGAACATGCCAGGACCTTGACTCCCAATCCTGTCGCTCCAGTTGGTACCAGATGAATCCAACCAACACAGGTGGGGCTCAGGTGGGTCTCCCCAAGGCAGGCCTGTCCGAGTGTCACCGTGGCTGCGCACTTCACCAGGGTCACCTCTCCTTCGCCTTCACACGGGTCTTGATCCTCAGGAACCTAGTGCTGGGGAGATGAGGAAGGACCTTCTTCTGAGGCCCAAAACCTCCGCGCCTGATGCCAATCTCCAGGCTCTCTCTCTCACTCCACTCTCCACGCTCCTCTCCAAAATTGTATATCCCTCCACACTCCACCTTCCCTCTTTTTATCCTTCTCCCTGTTTCCCATTCACCATCCTACCTTGGTGTGATCCCTCCCTTTGCCCTCTGGGCCTGCCTTGACCTCAGGACCCTGCGGTTACATAATCCCAAATCTGCCCAGGTAATCACTTTACTCTAAAAGGGGGAACTGGCCTCAGGCTAGCCTTAGTCTCTGTCTTTCAGATGCAGATGACAGCAATGCCCACATTCCTTTCTCAAAGAACGGAACTGGGATCATCTTTGGGTCCAGGGTTCATCTTTGGGTCCCCGCTTCACTGCCAACTTTTAACATTGCTTTTTAGGGCCATAGTGTTTGAGGGGCATTGAGCGTTTGTGGAAAACACTCCATGGGCAAGTGCTGGTCCTTCCAGTATTTACTACCAATTAGAGGCAAGACGGGTATGAGTACAGCTACATGAGTATCTGAGAGGAGGCTGCTGGGGGAAGGTGGATAGAGAGGGTGTCCTCTGATAGCTGTGCTTTTGCTGATCCTCTCCCTGAGGGCCATGACCAGTGTGATGAGAACTGGCGAAAAGCTGTACTCTTGGCTTTATAGGCTGAAAATCATGACATTGGGGGTGGGGGCATAATATCAATATAGCTATATATTACACTATATATATAATTATAATCTACAGCCTAAGGCATAGATCTGACAAAGGATTATTGTCTGATTTATAAGCAACTATAAAACAGTGAGGGAAAAACTCAGAATTGGGCAGAATTGCAGCTAATTCACAAAAGAAGTTGATGGTCTAGCACATATGAAGGGCTGTTCAACCTCCCTAGGACTTAAGGACACATTGAAGTGCCGTCGTCGTGGGCTGCCAGTTTAACAACAGCACATGGGTGATGCAAAGGCAAGAGGCATTTATTTTCTGACTTAAGTCAGGGTCCAGCACTGACCTGGATCACCGATGCAGAGGTTACATCAGGCAGAGAGTCCGGACCCCGAGCCCCCACGCAGTTTTCTTTTATCCCTTGGCAAGGGCCTTGGGAGTAAGCGCACTTACTTTGGTTGGCTAGTGAGGGCTTGGGGATACGTGGACTTACTTTGGTTGGTTAATGAGGGCTTGGGGATACATGGACTTACTTTGGTTGGTTAATGAGGGCTAAGATATGAGGGTCTTACCTAGCTACTGAGGGGCTTTGCCATGTAAGGAGATGTTGATGGCCGATGGCCAATGATGCCTTATATGGTTGGCTTCTGGCTGCTTGATATCTGCTAGCAAAATGGTTATCATTTGATATTTAACAGAATCATACCAAGGAGATAATATTTTACCGTGAGTTGGTCAAAAAATAACAATTGATAATACCAAGTGCTGACAAGGATTGAGAATTGCCCTTCATCTCTGATGGGATTGTTTTAAATTAGTAACTTGAGGGAAATGTATCACTATTTAGCAAAGTTGAAGATCCTTCTGCCCTTGAGTCCAGTAGCTAGGATTGTAGGCACGATGATATTGGATTATTTAAAACCCTACCGGGCAGAATTTGTACCTTCTCTTACTAGAGTGAAGGCTTCCCATAAGCGAGCAGATGTGGAATGTCAGAAGCATGCTGAATATCAACCATGCTTGTGGGGATGAGTCCTTAGAAGGTCATATCTTGGATGTGCAGAAGAGATGTGTATGTTTATTGCAACAATCTTGGCAAGAAAAAGTAATCACTTAAATCACTTTAACTATCCAGAAACAAAACAATGGATAAATACATTTTGGTCTCTCAGTGAGTGATAATGGTGAAAAGCAATGAACCAAAGCCACATAGCAAGTGAAAAATCTCAGAAATCTGAAGTTTGGGGCAACAGTAATGGCAGAAGAAGTAGACTGTAAGATACCATTCAAATCAAACTGGAAAGCAGTACATGTTTATGTATAATATCATGGAAAGCCTGCATGTAGCTGACCATAAGTATTCAGAATGTTGGTGATTTGGGGGGAAGCCTTAAAGGGTGGAGAATAGTGGGGCTTCAGTTTGATGACGTGTCCCTTAGAAAAGATGGGGAACCAGCCAAGAAGACTTTCAGGGTTCCATCAACCCAATGATGAGCTCCAGATGTTCAGCCCCCACCATGCTTTCTGTTTTTGCAGGATGTAAGTATTTAATCATGCCAATTAAAAAGCAACATAAACAAGAGGCTGCACGGAAGGTTAGTTCAATGGTGTGCAGGCAGGTAGCTGCTGAAATGTTGAATTTGTTCTTGCTGGAACCCTTTTCCCAGAACCCATCTAGAAAGAGCTTTTTCCTCTTCCCACATTCACCTGTGCCCTGCCCCTCAGGTCAGACTTCCTCTTGCTGGGTTCATTGGGAAGATGACCTGGAATGCCAGTGTTTGGATCTGCCTCCTCTACATATGCCTCTTCTGCTTGGAGAAGGAGAGGGGAATGGAGAAAAGGGAGGAGGGGGGAGGAGGAGGGGGAGGGTGGAGAGGGAGTCTCTGCAAGTCTGTCTTAATAGCAAATGGCCCTGTCTTTGGTACCTGCAGTGCCCAGGGTGACCTCCTGCTCCTGGACATTGCCCAGGTGAATTTATGCCTCTAGGCAAAAGCCTGAGGCTTTGGGGGCAGGAATTGAATGCAGGGACCTGGGTCGAAAAGGCAATTCCATCTGACAAGGCCCATTCAACAGCTCTAACAATGCTGCTGAAACACACCAATTTCTGCCAGAGTGCACCTTTTCACCCTGCTTTTAGGTGGACTGTTTAATCTCTTCTGTCTTTCTCTGTGAAATGGATTAGACTTGACTTAGTGTTTCCCAGCAAACAGAAGAGACCAACTGGAGTTCATGTCTTGAACCATTAAGGGTTTGAACTTTTCCGTGATTGAAAGTGGATACGAATCACCTGCAGAAATCTGGCTGGAGGTGGAAAGTCTGAAGAACTGCATTTATACTTGGGGCAGCTCTAGCTCCTCCCCCATCCCTGGGGTGAGGGGAGGGGTATCTCCTGAGGGTGGGGCATCATGGCCTAGCAGAGGAACCTGGGATCTGCAGAAGGTCAGATGCACTTATGGATCTGGGCGTGTGACCTTGGGTGGTTTTATTAACCCCCAGGTCCCACACAGGACCCTTGTTTCCTCAATTACAAAGAGAAGGAAACGGTGCTTTGGGAGTCAGTCAGTGTGGAGTAAGAAGATGAACAGAAGCCAGCTGGTGAGTGGGGGCTCCTGGTTCACCCCCTGCTTTCCCACCCCTCTCTCCTCACACCCAGGTCTGCTCTTAGCAAGGTTTCATCTTGCTAAGTGGAGGAGTGAGGAGGGAGGAAGGAAGCAGAGGCCTATGGGACTCTCCCCATGATGCTGAATCGCTACTTGAAGGCACCTTTCCTGTTTTTTTTTCCTTTTATTTATTTTTTTAAATTCTAATGTTATTCATTCTTTAGGTTTCTTACAATATCAGCAAATGGTTCCTGGAAGGACTTCCCCTCCCGCTAAATGCCCCCTCTGTTCACTCAGACCCCTCTCCTTGTTTGTTGATCTGAGTTGAGGCCTTTGGTCTCCTTGTTTTCTGTGGCAGTGCCCTTTTCTTGGGTGAGGGACTGTGATCCTGGGATGCAGCGAGCCGCGCTGGGAGGTGCTCAGTCTGCGTTGGGCAGCCAGTCCGTGCTCATTTGGAGTCTATCAGTGTCGTCTCATGGTTGTCTGTCTTCTCCAATCCGTTCCCTGCGTCATTCAGTATAGGAGACACTCAGCGTGAACAGGCATCCGCCGAAGGCCTTTGCAGATCGTTCCTGCTCCTTCTGATTGTTGCTTTGCTGTGGGGCTGTGACCTCCCTCTCCCGTGGGGTGGGGAGGGGCACCTGGCTCTCTTGGGTGACGTATCAGCCCTGAGATTCTGGCTCATCCACTCCTCGTGGGGCCGTAGGTGTGACTCTGTGGCAGGTGATGTCCATGGTCATTGCTCCAGTCCATCATACAAAGGCTTTCTCGATGTTCCTTGTCTTGTGTTGTGCTTGGATGTGTGGGCAGGATCTTCACCTGGTCCCTCACCAGTTCTGTCCCCTCTATGGATTATTAGTTCTCATTCCTTCTGAGGATTACATGGGGTGAGAGTGCAACAGAGGGGACGCCCTTATAGTCCCCCCACTCCAGCCAGCCTAGCACCCACCTGAGCCGGTCAGCCACTCCCCCCAGTTTTTCCTTTAGGAAATGATCTCTGATGTTGGCATCAAAGGTTCTGTTGCTCCAGTTTTGGGGATGTTGGGAGGTGGGGGTGGAAGACTTCCTGCTTTTCTACCCACAGCTAACTGCACCCCAGAAGAAATCCACATCCCACCCACCTTTTGGTGAACAGCTTTGGAGCTAGTTGAGCAGATACAAAGTCCATTGTCCTCTTTTTGAGGCCAAGGAGGACAAGTTCTCAGATTCATGGCACATAACAGTGAGAACCAGTAGTTGCCCAGCCTGGGACAAGTCTCCGGGTTATTCTGAGCCTTGGTTTCCCTGTCTGTACCAGGCGGAGCAACTCTGTGTCCTGGCAAACTTTGTGAATGAGAAAACAGGTGGAAACTCCTTAAGTTCAAATCTCCTACATGAGTCATCTCTTCATGCACCACCTGGACAGAATCTGCCTCCAGGTAAGAGGAATAAGAATCGGGCATCCTTCTAGGAAGGACACATAGCCGTGTCCTCCCTAGATCCTTCTAGAAAGGACATGAAGCTGTGTCCTTCCTAGAAGCTGATGTTCTATAAATTCAGACCTTTTTCATGTCAACAGAGCTAGTCTTTTGTACCAAATTTCCTTGAACGAATGATTTAGAGATACTAAGAGGAAGCAGGTTTAATCACTGACTTGGAACTGAAAGGGTGGGGGAACTTCGTGCCTTCCTAGAAGGGGGGTGAAGTGCAGAAACTGCACCATGAGGTCAAAGGAAGTTTTCACTTTTTCTGCGTCATTTTAAAACCACAAAATGATAGGAATAATTATTCAGGTGGATATTAGCATTCAGGCTGTTCTCCCAGAAAACCTCCATTTTCATTTATGTTCTTGGCATCTATGGTGTTTGAGTCTAGACTTTGTTAAAGTGAAAGGAAGATAATCAACTGAAATGAATTAGAAAGGGGCATGGATGAACTTAGAAGAATTCATATTAGCAGAAACAAGTCAAAAAGAAAAAAAACAGAAACCAAATAGTTTCACTACTATTTGGGACATGGGAAAGATAAACAAAAATCCATGAAGAAAAGTCAAAACAAGCCAACAACCAAATTGAAGTACACAACGGGGGGGGGGATGGGATAGGATGGGACAGGGTGGGAACAGTCGGGGGGGGTGAACCCCAGAGATCACAGAGATGTGAAATTCATATATAAATAAAATATTAAAAAAAGGGGGGCATGCCTGCCTCACTTAATTGGGCGACTCAAGGGGAGATAAGTCAGCTGCAGACTCCAGGAATGTCTCAGGATCTGGTAGGTCCTCTCCCCTCAGCTTGGCTCTTTTCTGTGCCAATTCTCCACAAGAAGCATTGCAAGATGGCATCCAGTAGCACCATCTACTATTGAATGGAAAGACAGACAACTGCTTTCAACCACACCTCACAGTCTCTGACGAGAAGAAGCCATGTGCCTAGTCATCTTCAGGGCCCCTGAGAAAACTTAAGTCCCTGAAAGAAGGTGAAACTCAGCCACCAGTCATTCCTTTGAGCATTTGCATGTGTCTCTGCATCCTTGCTGGCCACCATCTCCTGAGGGGCGCTCATCTCACCGATGAAAGGTCATTCGCCAGCTCAGTGCTGGTGCTGGGAGGAGGGTAGAGCACCTGGCTGAGGAAAAGGTCACCTGCATCTGCTGTCATTCAGTCCCCATGCTACCCCAGTGCCTTGGCTGTGTGCCTCTCCCTGCACCTGGGTGTGGACCCTCAGCTAATAACAGCACCTGGAAAGTGCTAGGACATCCTGGCAAACTGAAGTGCCAGGTGATATTACTCTGTGGCTGCAAGGGAGAGGCAGAAAATAAAGCAGAGCTGGCCTGGGCCCTCAGGCACGGGCTTCTGTGGGAATCACCCCTCTGTTATGGCAGAGCGGATGTTTCCCGCTGGTTTGAAGCCTCTGGCTGAGGGAGGTTCCATGGTGGGGGTCCTGCATAGCTGCACCTGTGCCTGTCACTCAGAAAGGTGACTGGGGGGGGGGGGCAGAAGCAGAGCCCCCGGGGTGCACTTGCTCATGTGTGGAAAGCACAAGGAGGTCAGAGTGGTGGTTCACACTTTCGCCATCTTGTCCATTTTCAAGTTCACAGGTGCCTCTTGTCTATTCCATGTGGATTACAGACTCTGATGTTCTTCCTTCACTGGTCTCTGCCTCCCTTCTTACTCCACCAGCAGCATTGTGCTCTCCAAGTGAACCATTCCCCAGATGACCGTCCCCTGCCCCCTTCAAAGTCACTCAACTCCACAACCTGCTCTGAAGACCTGCCTGGCCTGGGAATCAAAGATACCCATTGTCACTAGCTATACCATGTGCTCTGATGACCCCGTGCCCAGGTACCTACCCAAGGAATACAAGACTGCTGTGCCAGACATAAGGGTCGAAAGGGGTCTTGGGCTTCCCCTAGAGAGTATGTAGCCAGCTATGCTTTGTGCCTGAGAGAGTCCAGTAGCTTCTAGGGCTGAATGGATCCCAGGAGAGGGGAGTCTCTTCAGGAGGAGATGGTGGGTCATGGAATTTTTGATGGTGAAGGGAAGGATCTGTCCCTCAGTGGATCTGAGCAGAGAGGATGGAATGTTCTCTAGGTAGGAGCCTGGAGTGAACAAGGCAGCGTTATGGGCCTCAGCTTTATCTAGGGTTCAGATCCCAAGCTACTTTGACCTGACTTTGCAAATGCAATTCTCCTGCTTTGATTTGAGTTTTCCTCAAAATATGATGCATATTTATAGGCTCGTGCTGCAGCTGAAGTTTTCAGATGGAGGAAAGTGATTATGCTGAGACGGAGAAATCAGAGATGCTTAGGACACGGATGTGCTCTTAATCCTTTTTAATTGGAAGCCCCCGAGGGAACACAGCTGTCTCCAGCCCTTTATTCACCTGCAGATTAAATGAGACAGATATTAATCGACAATTTCTCTTGTCCTTGGTTGAAAAGCCTGTTTCAGAATGGAACATAATGAAACGTCTAAGAGGTAGCAGGAATTGTGGTAGTTTACCGTGATTGCACCATGAGTGTGCAAAGGCAAGACCAGAAGCATGGTTTAATACAGCTGGACTTTACCCCCAGGAGCTACGGTTTGAGTAGCCATCAGTAAAACCTGCTTCCGGTAGTGAAAGAATATATTTTTAAAAATTTAGTTCAGTTTCCTCTAAAATTTGAATTAAGCCCCCATCAATCTGAATGCAGACATAGCTGAGTGTAAATTGTCATAGGATTAGGGACTGTATTAAATAATTGATGATGACTCTAGACAGAGGCATTCCTTAAGTGTGAGATGCCATAAATTATGGAGATTGTGGGGCAGAGGGTCCTGGATGACACTGTTTACGTTGCAACACAGAAAAGATCTATTCTAGATATTTTACTTAGCATATATGTATGTGTGAGATCTTTTCTCACTTTTCTGCAAAATATTATTTAGTTTTCTGGGGCTTCCACTGAATGAAACTCTCTCATTAGGTGAGATAATATTAGTTCTTAGTAGTTATCATTTCAAATGGGATTAGCTGGTATGGCTAATTAACAAAGAAAGCAATCATGGAGATGCAGGTGGGAGAGGTCACAGGCACCCAGGGGAGAAGGGACCCTGGAGAATAATGTCACCATGTCATCAAGGGTAGCAACATGCAAATGTGTGGCAGGGTCCCAACATCATCTCTCAAGGCTTAGATGCTCTGTCACTCGGACACTTTGGTTGCACCAACAGAAACTGACTTGCGTGTATAAATGGGGAATAAATAAATACATGTGTCAGAGCATATGGAATAGCTCACAGGACTGAAGGAAAAGAGGAATATATAAGTCCCAAGCAGTTCAACCATCTGGGCAGAGCTTGAGAAATCAAAGGCGTTGTCTGTGGGGGCATCTTGGGGATAAGCCTGTCCTAGGAATTTCCTCTTATTGACTCTGTCTGCCCAGAATCTGAGTCTTGAGTGAGGGGGCTTGAGTTTGATCTTGGTGCATCTCCCCTATTCCTGAGCATCATAAGGACAGATGGCCATCTGCACCAACAGGGCATAAAATAGTTGTTCCCAAAACTAGTGAGAAGGATTTGGGGATACCAACAACAGACAACCATCCCCAGGTGTTCTGGAATGTTTTCAGAATAGAGGATGTTTTTTTCCCTTTACTTCCCACATAAACTTTCAGATATGCTTCACCATAAAGGTGCTAGAAGTTGATAAGGAAGATGGTAGTGGGGTCTTGCGAGAACTCCGAGGACTCCAAAGTCTCCTTTTTCAAGTTCATGAGTTTATTTTCATCATGAAAATAAAAAAAACTAACTATATTTCATAAACCAGGCGAGAGATTCTCAGATGATTGCGTATGCTACTGTACACAGAGTCAACATAATAGACTGGGAAAAGACTGGACTTTTGAGTTGGAGGAGTGTGTAAACTAGAGTTCTTTCACATAGGCAGTTCTTTCCATCACAATAAGCCGTATTTTGACTCAAAGACTGTGGGAAGGTATGTGGTTTATTTAAGGGATGGGTTCACATGATCATGGCAGCTGCAAAGTCTCAAATTGGCTGCGTGAACAGCAGGCTCAGGACCCAGGAGAGAACTGGTGCAGGTCCACCCTTCGCCAGCCTGCTGGGGAATTCACTCTTGCTTCAGAGACCAGTCTTTCCTGTTCATATCTTCAGCTGATTGGATGAGCTCCACCCATGTTATGGAGAGCCATCTGCTTTGTCCAATGCTCACTGATTGAAATGTTTATGTCATCCAGAAAATATACCCTCCAGGTGGACATGTAAAATTCACGATCACTGTTAGTATGGCTGACCACCAAGAGGAGTTGGATAGAGAGGAGGGGAGAACAAGGACAATGGCTAGAATCTGTCAACGCTTCTGCCTCTATCCCTCATTACTCTAACTATGATGAGCTTCAAAGTATAATACTTGCTGTTCCCTTATGCCTTTCCAAACATGGCGAGTTTGGGACTTACAGATTGATGCAGAAAAACCATCACAGCCCACTGCTTGTCATTTTAGTATCCATATTACCCTCCTACTCCCAAATATGCTAATCCTCTTTCCCCAAAAGGACACAGAGTCTCACTTGTCACTTAATCCAGATCAGGGTGATGTTATTCCTCTTCAAGTTGTGTCTTATAGCTTAAATACTGAGCTATAAAGTGAATCAACCATGAAAATGCCATATACTAGAGAAGGGTAGTGGAAGGGAGAGAAAAGAAGAAAATTTGCTTAGTATATACACTCATATTCCTATTAAACTGGGAAGACATGCTCAAAGTGACTGTAGTCCTAGTGTCACTGACCAGGTGGGGGTCAAACTAGTACTTATAACTTCCTTCTTCCTCTGCTGGTTCCAGTTGCTCATGGTTTTGACCCGGAAGGATGACACAAACTTTCATTTCTGGCTGTAGTTATCTAACAGTCACATAGTCAGTTAGAACATCACCCCAGCTAGGTGTGTACCCCAGCTGGTGCCCTTTCTGAGTTGTCAGGGGGACACTCAGTGTCTGCCAGGCCAGGGCTGTCAGGAGTGTGGTGGGACATGTGCTTCCCATGGGTATGAGCCTGTCATCTTCCTTTACTGTAATATGATCTCCCAGGTTGGAAAGAAGAGTCTTGGAAGACTATGATCATTACCGAGGCATTCAATGAGTCTACAAATATTGATTTTGGCAGAAGCACCAAGGGCAGAAAAAGGCAAGAATATAGACAGGGAATCTTTTCCAGAGGCAACAAAGCATTGTCTTCCCATGGTGCCTCTGGATGAATGGATGTTTCTTCCAGGAAATCAAACAAGATCGGAGATTCTGCTTTGGGCTCTGCTGCTAACAGATGGAACACTCCTCAGAGGCTGCATCAGATCCATTGTACTGAGTCCGTGTATAACCTGCATCCCCGCCATTATGGCCAGCTGATTAATGAGGCTATTTGGGCAAGACTTGGTGCTCTGGAAAAGAGACAAAGGGATATCTGAAGAAAGGTCATCTTGTATACTTAATTCAGACCCTTCACTTGAATGGATATTCATAGGAATCCAAACATCTCCACACTGTGGCGGCTCAGAGACCATGGAACTCTTCTCAAGACCTATTTATCACCACAGTTTTTCTAGTTATGCACCCTCCCATTCTCTACCCTTCAAGCCATAAGCCTACTGTCCATACATCAGTGTAGAACTCTATCTATGCCCATCTGTCCTTATTTGGGACTGCCCACTGGTAGGAATTCACATCACCATCATGCTTAAGGGCCACTCCTCAATGGCACTGTGGTGCTATTATAGGATGATGCAAACACATTATCCTGAAGAATCTATAAATCAGGCTTAAAATGTTTCTGATTCCAGGAACCAATTATGATGATCTCTCGGAGACAGTAGCTATTGCTACACAGCAAACTACCCCCTAAGCTTGGTGGCCTCACATAATCACAATTTTATTTGCTTGTTTTTCTACAGGCCTGGAATTTAGTAAGGGCATATTAGGATGATGTCTTTGCGTTCTGGAACATGCCAGGTGGCTTCACCCATGGGTCTGTTGACTCAGCGAGGATGTCTTGACTGTGTTCCCATGTGAGTTCTTGGTTCTCACTGTCTGATGGTTCTGTGGGGCTCTGCCATGGCCACATTCTTGCTTTGTGTTATCTCTGTATCCTCTTTCAAGCAGGGTTGCTTGTGTTTCCTCCATACCTGCTCCGGGATACTGAGAGAAAAATACAACAGAACTTCTAGGCCCTTTAAAGCTTATGCCCAGAATAGTATGGTATGAGCTCAGATTGAAGAAGTAAGGGTTACACAATGGTGTGACTATCAGGAGATATAATCCCTTGGAAAATTCTTTAAGAATGCTAATTATATATTTACAGAATATTTTAAAAGAAAGCTTTATGGTTCATAAAAACCTCCTAACCTAACAGCTCTGTAGCTTTTAATTTACTTACAGAGGCATAGTACATATAGCAAACTTCAGGGCTTTTCCTGACAGCAGGCTTATACCAGTGCATAAAAGATGAACTCATCCTCTTGTTTGTTAGGATATCAATGACATGGTAAATGATATGTCCCCAACCACCATCTAGGAATTTTTCCTGTGCAGTTATTGTTACCAGAACATTGGAATAAATGTGTTTAGCAAGTTTAGTGGGAATTATTGGATTATCCAAAATTACTGGATCACCTATAAAAATAGGATCCCATATGTTTTTCCTTCTCTTTACTCCACTTGGGCTACTGAAACTCTTTTTTTCTTTAAAATAACCTGTTACTTGTAGGCTCTCAGACGAAAATAACACAACAGCAACGAATAGTCAAGTTCTCAGCATTTAGTTCCAAAACTGGTTATTAAAATGAGTAAACTCTTCTATAGCCTAAAACACACAGCATAAATATGTATACAATTCAGACTTAAAAGTTTGTGAGGCATTAATGTAACCATCACCTGGAGAAATAGAACAGAGGGTTAGATTACAAACAATGAAATAGGAGATATAAGATGACGAAGAGAATTCTATTTCCTCCATAAATGGTCAGTACAGATATTTGGGAAACTACTTGGCATTTTTAAATTTTTTCCACTTTTATTGAGCTATAATCGACATGTAAACATAAACTGTGTGGAGTGATGACTTGATATGTGTCTAGCAAATCGACTACTAAAATAAGGGTAGTTAGCTTATTACCTCACAAAGTTATAGGTTTTTTTTTGTGGTGAGAACTTTCAAACTCTCTTTACAGCTTTCAAACATGGAACACTGTTGTGTTAACTGTGATCACCACACTGCACATAACTACACATAACTTAATCATCTTCTAAAAGTCTATGCCCTTTACCACTACTTCCCTTTTCACTTACCCCTAATAACTACCAGTCTTGCCACGCAAGTTCACTTGAGTGTTGGATTCCATGTATAAATGAGATCATGTGGTAACTGTTTGACTTATTTCACTTAACACAAGACCCTCAAGATTCATTGATTTTGTTGCAAATGGTAAGATTTCCTTCTTTTAAAGGTCAAATAATATTCCCTTGTATGCCCACAGGACACTTTCTTTTCAATTCATTTATCTCTCAGTGGACATTCAGGTTTCTCCACTGGCCATTGGAAATAATGCTTCGGTGAACACAAGGGAGCAGATATCGAGATTGTGGTGCAAGAAAAGTGAAAATATATGTAAAAAATTTATGTATGTATGAAGGTTCATGACAACTTTGTTCATTTTAGTCAAAAGTAAGACCTAAAAATGACCCAAATGTCTATCAGGTGACTGGATAGACAAATAGTGGCCTATTCACACAGGACAATAAAACAGAACAATTTACTGATAAGCACAACATGACTGAATCTTTAAAACATGGTGCTGAGTGAATTAGGTCCAAAGATCACATACTGAGTGATTCCAGTCACTTGAAATTCTAGAATGCTACAAACTAATCTCTTATGATAGAAATCGGAAGCATGCTTACTTAGGGTAGGGACTGAGAGTCAAGTGAAAAATCTTTGCATGGATATAATGTCTTCTATCTTGTGATGAGTACAGGCAAGCAGATGTATACACATTAGTTTAAACTAATTGAAATGTACCCTTGGAAGATATACTCTGTGCCTGGTACTATATGTAAATTATAACTCAATAAAAGAATGAGTAGATAGCATCTCCAGCTGGCACAGGGAGGAGAGAGAGGACATGTATATGGTGTGAACTGATTGTTGCAGGAGATACCTCTGTTCAGACTTGCTGGATTTTGTTCCTGTGATCCCAGGATGTTCTTTGTGGCAGCTGATGGGACTGTGATGCTCAGGTGATGATCTGAGGGAGTGCCACAGAGCTGGAAGCTCCTCATGTGTGGTGGGGGGCAGGGAAAAGCCACTGAGGGTAGCCTCCATCTTTGTCTTCCCAGCCCCTACCCAAGGCAGACTGGGGCAGAGCTAGTGAACTTGGAGTGACTTGGAATTCGGTGGAGAGCTGCAGATGTCACTAGGAGTTGTCCCTTCCACCTAATGCCAGGGCAATGCAAACTCTATTCACTATCATAAGTCTCTCCCAGTCGCTTTCCGTAGTGTAGTGGTTATCATGTTCACCTCCCCAGTCACTACTGGGGAGAAAGGGCCAGGGAACCGAGTCTTGAATGACCCTTTTGAATCTTGAAAATATAAGTGATGCAGTAGGTAAACCAGCAGTATGTCTTCCATTTGGTCAACAACTAAAGTTGCCCCTTCCCTTTGATCCTTATAAAATCGGACTTTTTAAGGCTGAACTGAAATTTCATCCTGAAAAACAAAATGGAAAGATTTACTAAGAACAACAACAACAAAATAAAATGGCAGGGATGGCTTTGACCTTGAATGCAAGATCAGGTGTTTCAAATATCAAAGAGACACGTGCTCCTGGGATCCTGGTGATTTCACTGAAGATAACTGAGTCAAGTTTTACTTCTACCCCCCGGAGTGGTTTATACATTATATTTGGTAAAGACTGTCCCCACCTAATCCACAGTAGCTGCTCAAGGTCATGTCAAGTCTCTCCCTCTCCCAAATAAGCTTTAGTAAATGAAGGCAGCCCATGTGGGAAGTGGACCCTGTATCACCTACCAGCAATGATGGGGGTTCAACTGGTAGCGGGGAAGAAGTTCAGATGTCAAATTGATAGGATTACAAAAATTAAAATGCAGTGACATTTGGAAATATAAAATTACCTGTGGCAAATCATTCTTGCAATCACACAATGATTTCCTCCCCCCCTCCCCCCGCCGGTTCCCCGATTAGTTCAGGAAGAATGACATTTGGAAAAATCACTGACAACTGACAAATTAAAAATTCCTTCATTAGCAGGATCCTATATATTTAACAGTCTGGACTTGGACATATTTTATTGGATTCTCTGATAACTTCAGTTATTTGCTTCAGTGGACAATTTCATTAGGTTACTTTTCATGAATTTTCAACACAGCAAAATCTTTAGTTATTGAAAGAAAACAACCTCTTCATGTAGAGCAAAGATAAGCCCCAGCTCAGTGACCTAGAGTTAACAATGAAAATTATTCCTGGCCTGGTTGTGAATAACCTGGAACCAGAGAAATCTCCCCTACAGCACCGAATGGAGGAGGGTCTTCTATTTTGATTGTGTGGGAATAAGCCCTTGAATCCAGGCAAAATGCAGTGACCCTTAGCATGTAAGCACTGGAAGGACATGAATTTTCTAGAAACAGGACAAGCTGTATTGGTGAGAGCCCCCGAGATGCTGATTCTGCTCTCACCCCTGGAGGAAGAGGTTTCTCCAGGGTTGACCTGGGTTCAAACCAGGAGAGCTTGATGTTTGAGGATGTTTTGCTACTGGAAACACTCAGACATTTGAATGTTCAGAGCCGTGGATTGGTGAGATGCATCTGGGAAGGAAGGGCAGGAGGTCTAAATTCTCCCTTCCCTCCACCCTCTGCAGCAACCCCCTCACCCACACCCCCCAGATGCTTATGGATCAGATCTGATCAGCAATCTGATTTGAGTTCCACACAGCAACACCTGCTGCTTCGGATTCTGATGCTAGCTGCTCACATTCCTGCTTCCATGGGCTACCTGGGGTCCAGATCCTTACTCAGACTGAGCTCCTGTTCTGGCTAAGGACAGTCATCAGAACAGATGCTCGCTGAAACCGGTAGGGTCAGCCCAGAGAACAGCCTCGCCTGGTCATCGGCTGAGTAGCTTCCTCAAGCATTCTCGTATAAACACACGCACACATGCAGGCCGCCCTGTATCACGCTCAATCATTTTTACTGGTGTGTGTCATGTTTTACAATGATCAGGAACAGAGGCCGTATTTCGACAGTGCAGCTGAGTCAGACAGGAGCAGACAAAGAGGGGATTAACCTTTGTGGGGTTGCCACCTTCAAGATCTATGACGAGTACTTGTGGAGGTCTTGTGTGCCATTTTGTGGGAGAGGATGTGGTGTCACAGGGAGTCTTGGCAGATGTTCCAAGGGATGATGTTAGTGGGGTCAGGTGCCAGTTAGGGATTTTCCCCTCCCCCTCTTCCTTCCTCCCCTTTCCCCCTTTCCCCTCACCTCTTTTTTCACTCTCCTCCCCTCC
>PVHY01025538.1:0-18306 GCA_004024945.1 Uropsilus gracilis
TGCCCAGCTATTTTTTTGGGGGGGGGGGACTAGGTCTCCCTACGTGCTGTGCCCCCAGCGGGACTCGAACCAAGATCCCTGGCCCCTGCCGCGGCTTCCTAAGCTGTCGTTTACAGGCATGCATCACCATGCCTGGCCTACTTCCTGGTGGAATTAAGTTTTATTCATGGCTTAGCCACATACAACACAGCCCCTATTAACTGGTTCCTTTCGTGTGGATCCTTGTCAATAACCCCTGTACCTCCTTAATAAATTACTAGCAATCAAATCTTATGCTCTTGAGACAACTCCCAGAGTGGTGAGCTATGGCAGTGTAAGGAATGGAGAGAATGATGTATATTTCTCCTGCATGATTGTAGCAATTTACTGTGTTACGGGGGGCATAGGGACTACCCCCTTTTAAATGCCTTTTTACTGTGGGTTCTTCCGCCTGTGCGCAGCAGCTGCTTGGAAATCAAACCTTAGCGACCAGGATAGACATGGAGGTTTATTTCCAGATAAGGGAAGAACAAACTAAAAGAATCCAGACCCTCACAAGTGTTCCTCAAGGAGCTGCGTGGGGTTTACCTCAGTCTTAGGGTACTTCCGGTTGAAAACGCCATGCTGTGTCCTTGACTCCCAATCCTCTCTTGCTCCAGTTGGCACCAGATGAATCCAACCAACCCAGATGGGTCTCAGGCAGGTCTCCCCAGGCAGGCCTATCCGAGTTTCACCGTGGGTCCGCACTTCACCAGGGTCACCTCTCCTCCGCCTTCACACAGCTCTCGATCCTCTGGAACCCGAGTGCTGGGGAGGTGAGGAAGCTCCAAAGGACTTAGGTCCTGGGTCCTTCTCCTCCTGAGGCTGAAAACCTCCATGCCTGATGCCAATTTCTAGACTCTCGCTCTCACTCCACTCTCCATGCTCCTCTCCAAAATCGTATATATCTCTCTGTTCCCTTCCTCTCTTTTTTATCCTTTTCTTTGCTCCTCTCCCCTCATCATCCAGAGGCCCCCAATTCACAACCACACTGTAGCTGGTCTGTACTGCCCTTTTCCCTCTGGGCCTTGGGAGTCACCACCTCAGGACCCTTCATTAACATAATCACCAAGTCTGCCCAGATAATCACTTTACAGTAAAAAAGGGGCCATGGCCTTATCTGGCCTCAGGCTAGTCTTAGTCTGTGTCTTTCAGATGCAGGTGATAGCAATGCCTACATTCCTTTCTCAGTGAAAGGAATTGGTTCCATTTTGGATTCCCGGCTTCAACTGTGGTCGGGATGTCAATATTGGTGGACTCTGGTAACATACCCTGTGGGTGTCATGTTCAAATGCCTTAGATGCAGGACTGGTATGGTAGCTCATTTCTCCAGGATCATAATGAACCTGTTTTCTTGATCAGATGTAACCTCCTCCTGTTTGCTTGTAGCAGGACTACTCTGTGTCATTGTGGAAGAAATGAGAGCTCAATGTTGTAATTTTATGGACCGTGTGCCTGACTCAAAATATCTTCCTCTCTAGCCTGCCAGATCTGGGCAGGAAATCCCCCCCCCCCCCCCACATCATCCTCACTCTCTGGGTTCAGCCACAGAACTGAGAGCTCCACCAGCACTCTGCATGGCTAATCTGTTAGTGGGAGGGGCTGGTCTTTCCTTCAGTTCACATTAACACTAAGGCAGAGTTTGTTTTCAGAGATAGGCGAACTTTCCCTGGAGGAAAATAGAACACCGATCTGAAATGACCAGACTGGAAAGTGGGTGGAAGGAGACAGCCTGCAGGAAATTGGACAGCTGGGATTGCTGCTTACCATCTAGGGTAGTCAAGTCCAGGGATTTTTCTATGTGGCACAGGGGGCAGGAGACCTGGAAAGAGATGTATTCCCAGCATTAGGACTTCGATCACACCATTCCATAGAAATTATTGTATCATATAATAGAAACAGTGATCAGTCTTGTTCTTGAGTATAAATGACAAGTCACATTAAGTAAGTTTCTGAGGCCAGATCTTTATATGTAACCAGTTAAGTATGATATTATATATTGAGAGATAGACAAGTCTTGAGTTCTAAAACATCGAGTAAATGTGATTTGAAACCTATGCTGTTGGTTTGTGTGATGGAACTCTGACTATAAAGAAAAATACAGAACACCAAAAACAGCCTCTGTTGCAGAAATGTACTCATTTTCTACTCTTTTGGTGCATGGAGAACTCACAAATGCACATCTCTTGTGCACCATTTTTTGTGCTAGATCCCGAAGATGGCAAGACTCATCAGAAACAGCCCTCTTCCCTGAGAAGGCCACACACTTGTCCTGTGGGAAGACGTAGAGTGCAAACAAATTGGAAATTCATTATCGGGAGCATGCAATCCTGGAATGCTTTTTCTAGAAGAGGACCTAATTTATAACCTGGACTCAATTGTAACAGGAGCAGGTTGGGGAAGTAGCTGACAAGGAGGCATTCCAGCCTCAGGGGACAGACTAACCAGAGGTGGAGAAACAGCCTTCAGCTTGGTGAAGATGTAGATAGGGTGGGTAACTGGTGACTCTCAGTCAGTTCTGCATGGCTCCAGCTCACAGCTCATCACTTACCTGCTGAGGTATGCCTCAAGCAGTGTGTCTGCATCAGCATCAGTGAGGGATTTATTAAGCAAGCAAGGCTAAGTCTAGGGCTCACCTCCTAACCTGAATTATAAATCCTAGGGGTAGGTAGAGTCAGCAATCTGTTTTTAGCAAATCTTCAAGATTTTAATAAAGGGTCGTACTGGTGTAATGGTATCGTGCAAGATTCTTGGATAATTTTCATATACACAGAAGTATGAGACTATCATTCTAAACATACACTTTATAGAGGTTTTAAGGAGATATTTTTTTGTAACTACATGACAATCTTTTCAAAGAACTTTAAATATATTACCTGTTGTAATAGATATGATTTCCCTCAAGTGGCAGCCCTCACAAATTCTTTTGCCCAATGTGCTTCATTTCTCATTGCATACTAGTAATCTGTTATTTCTAGAACACTTCTCTCTGACATGATTTCTTAGTTTGGCAATAGTCAGATAATCTGGGTTCAGATCCCAGCTCTTCTGCTTGCCAGCTGTGTCAGTTGGAACCCCTCTATGCCTCAGTTGCCTTATTGGAAGATAAGATCAGTGTTTCAGACACTACCACTTTGCAGTTATGAGGGTAGAGAATGTCTTTAAAAAATTCATGTCTGTGGGGAGCCATCACCACCAGGAAGGTGTTCTTCCCAGAGTGAGGCTTACTCTGTGCATTCCTGGTGTGCTAATCCCTGTGGGTTCCCTAAATGTGGGAAACCTTACTGCATAATCTGTGGGGGGGGGGGGGAGGGGGGGGAGCTGTGGTCCAGTTCTCTCCTGATTAAAAGAAAATTTGATGCTTTATTGACACACCTAGATATTGTAGTGAATTTTGGGTGTGACCTTGGGTTTGGTATTTTTAAAAGCTTCCTCTGTGTTTTGAAGTTTGGGAACCACTGTTATTGACTATTATGAGGATGAAATGACTCAGGAGAGTGCTCAGAAGAAACCCTGTTTCTGTTCAGTGCTGAAGTCTGCAGCTAGAGGCTATGATGGTTTTCTGATAGAAGAAAGTGTTGCCTTTTCAATTGTTTGATGAATATTTGTTGAATGTATGATTGTTTGGAAATCTTTTCTCCCATTTTTTTTTACCCTGAGGTTTGGGAGGTAAAATAACCCCAGTGTGTAGTGGATTTTTGCATCTGAATCTTGAAGCACCCTCCTCAAGGGGAGCG
Source organism: Uropsilus gracilis (assembly GCA_004024945.1). Taxonomy (NCBI): domain Eukaryota; kingdom Metazoa; phylum Chordata; class Mammalia; order Eulipotyphla; family Talpidae; genus Uropsilus; species Uropsilus gracilis. The sequence goes on from PVHY01025538.1 coordinate 3,756, forward strand.
CACAACTCTTCCAGGCCACCCTCTCCAGCACCTGGTGCTGTTTTGCCACTGCTGTATAGTAAAACTTGAAGTTTTGACATAAACAGTGTTTAAAACTTGAAGTAGTAAACATTTATAGTGTGGATGGAAATAAGATTGGAAGTTGAGTCCTCTTGGGTTTTGTACCTCTAATCGATCATTTATACTTAAATAACAGTTTTAAACACATAAAATCCAAAGATTTCTCTCTAGTACCTGTTCTGTCATCTAGAAGATTCTAGATGTGACTGTTGCCTGGGGTACCACAGACTCAAGCAATCCCCAGCTTCAGCTTCCCAGGTAACTGGGATTACAGGTGCGCGCCACCACACCCAGCTATATTTTTTTGGAACTAGGTCTCGCTACATGACCCTGGCAGGACTCAAACCGTGATCCATGGCCCTGGCTGCAGCTTTCTAGGCTACCGCTTACAGGCATGTGTCACCATGCCCGGCCTCTTCCTGACTCTTTGATGACATAAGTTATTTAGCTTTTATTAATAAAACTTCTGAAGGACCCTGATGAGATGAATTAAATCATACCGTATGCCCCCATTATTCTAAAATATCTTAACAAGTTGCTAAAATCTAGTGTCCCATAAGTTAGCACCTAGAGTGAAATCTATGACCCAGTGTAAGTTCCTTGGGTTTTTAAGTGCAGAACAGTCCTAGTAGCATGAGCAAATTCTTTTTCTGAAAAAAGGAAGTAGGGGAATTCATACCTCAAGATTATGATTTGGAAAAATTAGATATGCTTTTGGTCTTGTTTTGCCATGCAAGTATATGCTCACAGCTGGTGTTTACTGTCAGTTTCACCCTCATACATAGCATACTCTCATACATTCACTACATTTGTTCTGCTGCCCAGTTTCTAAATGAAAATCTACCACCAGGGAAGCTTGTACAGCCAGCACACAAGTAGCTCAGTATTATAGTAAAGACTAGCCTCCATTGTGTGGTCTTACCATTATCATTTGTCTTACCCACAGACTGAATAAGCTTTAGAAATCAGGCCTTCAAAAGAATTGCCCCTGCTTAAATGTTCTGTGGATCCTTCTGAAATAACATCCCCCAAACCCTCATTCAGAATCAATAAAGAAGGAGGGGACATATTAATATCTTTGGCTTCTGTTATTTTCAAAAGGGTTATATATTTTAAAAGGAAAAAGTTTAAAATACATTTTTATTTTAAAATTGTGATTCGAAATAATACAGAATACATTTGGAAAAGTAATGATCCTTTAAATGGTATGTTTTAGCATCTGTCAGACCTGCTTTCTATGCTTTTCCTACCTTTGTCTTTTCTAAAACAAATTTGAACTCCCCAGAGTGGATTGCTGGGCTCATCTTACTGAAGAGTGTGCTTGTTTCACCCAGTTCAGTTCAACTCTGGCATTAGAGCATCTCGCTCTGTGTCTGTAGGTCACTGCCAGTACTGCATTGTCCTCTGCATTTTAAAAAAGGTTGGGTTCTTTATTGTGCTAGGTCCTAGCTCCAGTTTCTGTCTCTCTATGCCCATAGGCCACTGCCAAACACATTTGGGGATGTGTTTTGGTGCGTGAAGAGAAGGGCATGTCCTGTTGTACCAGTGCAACATTGATTGAATGAGATTCCATCCATCCACCTAAGTCTTTTTTTTTTTTTTAGACTAGGTCTCACTATTTTTGCCCGTGGAACCGCAGGCTCTCATTGCCTAGGGTACCACAGACTCAAGCAATCCCCAGCCTCAGCTTCCCAGGTAGCTGGGATTACAGGCATGCGCCACCACGCACAGCCATTTTTTTGGAACTAGGTCTCGCTTCAGGCCCCAGGCAGGACTCAAACTGCGATTCCTAGCCCTGGCCGCTCCATAGGCTGAAGCTTAAAGTCACAAGCCACCATCCCGGCTCATCCACCTAAGTCTTAAGACTCCTGGGATCACCAAGTAAATGAGATAGGAGAATTCTGCATAAGAAAGGGGTAGCTTCTTTTGGGCATTTAGTTTTTCGATGATAAGTCATGGCAAGGTATGAGTAAGAAGAGTAAAACTTGCAACTGTGTAGTCAACTGACTGGGTTTTTTCACATTTCCAACTGTTCCTTTCACCACTCAGCATCATTATAAGCAGTGGCACTTAGTGATGGGCTATTTGGAGGCTTACACCACTCTCAGACTAAGTTCTCGAAATGCTGTGTACCTGGCAGAGTACCTCATGACACCACAAATTTCTGTGGATTGTGGATAATAGTGATGCTCTTTGAGATGTAGGGATTGGTCATTTGTAAGTAGATGTGATCTGGTCACAAGTGGGGTACACAGTGTCTAATCTGACCAGTGATTCAGGGGTACTCACCTCCTCACCCTCTCTCATTAGATCTCTCTGTTGGATGGGGAGAGAGTTTGGGGTTAACCTTGAGACTTATCCTTCCTGGCTTGAATCCCCTCCATCTATGGAAGTAGGACCCAGAAAAGGTGAGAGGGCATGTGAACTCCATCAGCCTTATTCTCTCTTGCTGTCATTTCTACTGCAGACCATACTTGCTTCTTATGGCTCCATTCACAATTAGGCAAAATACTTGGCTCAGAGAATGCTGTATACCTCCCTTCTGAAGCAGAGTAAATCTTGATAAGAGGTAAGGACTCTTTCTGCTTCTCTAGTCTTTATTTCTAATCTGGCTCCTCCACGGCACTCACTGAGTGCTGACTCACAGGCCTTTAAAATGTGCACAGAAGCACAAAATGGCGTACTATTTACAAGGTCATTTCTTCCTAGTGGCTTGGTTATATCATCTGCTACTACTGCCATTGCTGAAATATGCCTGTTTTTGGTAACTTAAGTTACTTATATTTTCATGATAGCCCATTGCAAGGAAGTTTATCAGGACTTAGCGACTTACTAGGGACTGTTTTCAGTCCTGCTGAGATTAATTAAACCAAACCCCATGCAACACTTATTCTAAAGCAAGTGGCTTATTAAATTTCACTGCATGCTGAACTATTGAATTTGAATTGTATAAGCAGATGATTATATTTTTGATTTACTACTATAAGAGTCTGTCCATTTTTAATTTTTGTGAGTAGGCACTACTAATGTATTTTCATTTTTTTCCCCTGCTGGGATGAATAATGGCTAAGGCAAGAAGGAAATGCCTATCTGCAGTAGAACTGTACTGTTTTCTAGGCTTTCCTGGAAGGTTGCCCACAGACCAGGTTCTGTTCTCCACTCAGTGCATCTTTCTTGCTCAGGTTAGGGATTTTTAAGAACACTGAGTCAACTGAGACACTTTTCTTTGAAGATGAAGGCGGCATCTGTGCAGATCAGTTTGGAATAAACTGTTAAGCAAAAGAATCCTGGACTTCTGTCACATTGAACTGGGACAGTGCCCTCCCTGTGTGTATGTCCAGCTCAGTTGAAAAGACAGGGGGAAGCATTATTGGGAGAGGATTTTTTTTTTTAACCAAATGAAACTCTAAGGCATATGCTTGTATTACTCGCTTCCTTCTATGTGATTGCTTAAAAAAAAAACAAAACAAAACTGGATCATTGCATGGACCTTGCAGAAACTCGTCACTGCCAGATTCATGAAGAATTAGTTAGAAACACATTTCTCATGGATTTGTAGTTGGAAAGATGTTTCCCACTTGGGAGGATTACATAGTTTTCTCCTCAGAAAGGCGAGGAGTTCACATTTATGTCAGGATCCATTCACTAACTGCATGCGACGAAGCCTAGATGGTTTCAGATTCCCAAGGAAGCGGCTATTGTGCATCTGAGCACAAAGGCACTTGACAAGCACAGCCCTTCAGCTGCCACGCATTCAGTACTGCCATTGTGCAGGAGGCGAGGGTGCAGTGGTGACACATCTCAGAACCTGCAGGGCAGAGCAGACCAGACAGTTCCTGCTGTTTCCACGTGGAGGGTAGATCTCCAAGAACCATCACTGGGAAGGCTGTGTATCACTGATGTGCTAGTTATAGCTACTGTTTGTCATACTTCCCCGATGTGCAGTGCAGGCAACAGTGGGAATATTACAGAGATAGGGGAATGGTTTCGAAAGGAGTGGTACAAGGGTTGATCATGACCTGCGAGGGGCCTTATGTGCTTCTTGATACTGGAATTAGGCTTCCTGTTTTGGTCCTAGACTCTGCTGCCCAGCCTGTATACATCAGTTGTGAGATTTGCACATTCAGTAAAGTAATTTTGAACTTTGAGTATAAAAGCATGCCCAAATCTTGGTGATGGGTTATGGATGGCATTCGTATGCTGTATATAGTGTTTTCATGAGCTGGAGGGATGTTGACAAAAGTCAGTATCTGACACTTTAAAAGAGGCAAGAGTTGGCAGAGAGAGTGGGAACTTGAGAGTAGAGTAACATCTAATTGTATTTTCAAAAAGTACAAAATTCTGTTCAATAATTAAAAGTCAAACTGCTTTGAGATAAGTATAGATTTTAGCACAGTGATATTTATATGAGAAGGTGCAGTAGCGCAACCAAGATATTGGCATTGATGTAATAAAAATACAGAACATTTCTATCACCCCAAGGATCCCTCATCTCCTTCCCTTCAGTCCCTTGCCTTTCCTTTATTTCTGGCAATTCCTGATTTGGTCTCCATATAGTTTTGTTATTTCAAAAATGTTGTAAAATTGGAATTGTCTGTTTGGGATTGGTTTATTTCATTAAGCTTATTTATCTGAAGACATGAGCCTTTAGGGCATATGATTTTCTGCAAATACGTTCTCTGATACTGAATTTTTTTCTTTTCAAAACATTTTAGCCTTTCTAACTCCTTGACCCTTCTATATAAATTTTAGACTAATCTTTACATCTACAAAAAGTCTTGCTGGAATTTGAAAGAGCATTGACATCATAGCTATATTCAGTTTTCTAATCAGTGTATATGGTATGATTCCGTCTTTTTTTTGCCTGGCCTAATATGGTGTTTTATATTTTTAACTTTGAAATATTGAATGTATTTTCGGTCCCCAGAATAAACCCAAATGAAATAAACCCAATTTGATCATACATCCATTTCTTTTTATATATTGAAATTCTATTTTAGTAGGCATTCTTGTATTTATAATCATGAAGAATATTGATCTGTAATTTTCTTTTCTGTTTTTTTTGTATTCTCTTTATCTGGTTTTGATATTAACTTCATAAAACACATAAAATGTTTCCTTCCTTTTAGAAATAGTGTAGATAGACTTGATGTTAATTCTTAATTAAACATTTGGTAGAATTCTTCAGTGAGACCATGGGGGCCTGGAGATTTCATTTTTGGGAGTTTCAGAATTACAAATTCAGTTTTCTTAATGTTTGTGGTTTGTAGAAGTACCTTTCATATTGTGTGTTTTTAGGAAGTGATTCATTTTGTTAGAGTTTTCAATTTTATATAAGTAGAGTTCATATCATTCCTTTATTATCCTTTAGATGTCTTCAGATCTGTAATGATATTTTGTTTTATTTCTAATATTGTATCTTCTGTTTTATCTTTATTAGAAGTTTGTAAATTTTACCAATGTTCTTATGAACCAGCTGTTCTTATGAACCACTGATCTTTTCCTACTTTTCTGTTCAACTCCTTTTATATCTGGTTTTGCCTTTATGATTTCATTTCTACTGTTTGCTTTGAGTTTATTTTGTTCTTTTTCTAGCTTTCACGGTGAATGTTTAGATTATTCATGTGAAAAGCATGTGCTTTGTGCTGTATTTTTCTTTTTCATTTTATTATATATATATATATATATATATTTTTTTTTTTTTGAGACTAGGTCTCGCTGTTTTTGCCTGTGTAACCGCAGGCTCTCGTTGCCCGGGGAGCCACAGACTCAAGCAATCCCCAGCCTCAGCTTCCCAGGTAGCTGGGATTACAGGTGCGCACCACCACACCCAGCTGTTTTTTTGGAACTAGGTCTCACTACGGGCCCCAGGCGGGACTCGAATCGCAATCCCTAGCCCGGGCCGCTTCATAGGCTGAAGCTTACAGGCACGAGCCACTGTGCCTGGCCATTTTATTATTTTTAATGGATTGGACATAAATATATTTTTTACATCATTGTATACCGCAAGGTTCTCCCACCACGTCAATTGTGAACCATCATTTTAATCTCTTGTGCTCATCCCTTCCGTGGTTTTGTCCTTCTCTCCCTTCCTTTTTCTATGCTTCAGTTCTGCTGATAGTTTAAAAGTTTTACTTGTTCTTTTGTTTGTTTTCCCTATATCACGCATTCAGATGAGATCATCCTGTATTTCTCTTTTTCTTTCTGGCTTACTTCTGCCAGCATGATTCCTTTTAGGTCCATACATGTTATCACAAGCACATCAAATTTGTCTTTTGATTGCTGAATAATATTCCACTGTATAAATACACCTCGATTTCAGATCCATTCATTTGTTTTGGGGCATTTGGGTTGTTTCTATATCCTGGCTCTTGTAAATAGTACTGCAATAAACATCCATCCTAGTACAGGTGTCCTTTTTTTTTTTTGACTAGGTCTTGCTATTTTTGCCCGTGGAACCGCAGGCTCTTGTTGCCCGGGGTATCACAGACTCAAGCAATCCCCAGCCTCAGCTTCCCAGGTAGCTGGGATTACAGGCGCACACCACCACGCCCAGCTATTTTTTTTTTGGAACTAGGTCTCACTACGGGCCCCAGGCGGGGCTTGAACCGAGATCCCTAGCCCCAGCCGCTTCATAGGCTGAAGCTTACAGGCACGAGCCACCGTGCCCGGCCTACAGGTGTCCTTTTGAATTAATGTTTTTGTGATCTTTGGGTAGATTCCCAAAAGTTGTATTGCTAGATCAAATGGTAGTTACATTTTCACTAGTTTGAGGGTCCTCCACACAGCTTTCCATAGTGGCTGGATCAGTTTGCATTCCCACCAGCAGTGTAAGAGTGTTCCTTTCTGTCCACATCCATGCCATGTGCTATAAATTTTCTCAGGTACTACTTTTACTCTGCCCAACCAAGTTTTGATATGTCATAGTTTTCCTTTTCTTTCAGTTAAACTTGTTTTTTAATTTTCCCTTTAAATTTCCTCTTTGATCTGTGAATTATTTAGAAATTTGTTGCTTAGTTTCCAGGTGTTTCGGAGATTTTCCTGTTATATTGCTGTTGCTTTTAGTTTATTTCATTATGGTGGGGAATAACATGATTTTGTTTCTTTCAAAGTAAGATTTGTTTTATGTTTCTTGATTTTGTCTGAAAATATTCTTTATATGCTTGAATATAGTGTATATTCTCTTATTATTTGGTGGAGTGTTCAATAGGTAATTAATCCTACTTGTTGACTTGTCAATCCTGGAGCGGTATGATTTGTTTTAATAATGTTAATAGTGGTTGTTTGTTTGATGTTTTGTTTTCATTTTTGCTGGTAGGGAAAGGGGATTGAGAATTAGACAACAAGGAATTTGAAGTTAGATTGTTTGGCAAAAATGATTAAAGGTCTTTATTGCCAACTTAGGGCAACTTTGACAATAATCAAGGGGAAACGAGTTTACATTCTCGCTGAATATGTAGATGCCGGATGACCATTTTATCACTCCTTTGTTATAGAATTAGAAAGTCTAAAAAAAATTAAACTTGATCTCAAATCAAAGGCCAGACAATTATATTTGCCAACCAGGATTGAAAGGAAAGGATTTTTTTAAGATTGAGGTTGCTTCTTCCTAGCTAGTATATATGAGTTAGCTACTTTACTGCTTACTTATTGTTTATTCAATCATTATTTTATTAGCCCCAAATCAGAGAAATTGATTAACTAATATGAAATCTAGACTCATCTTTTCTAAAAGATTTATTGAGTATTTCCTGTATTGACATGTATATAATCGTTGTAGAGACATTGATTAAGTATCTTTGTTTTCCCACATAAGAAAAATCAAAGAATTCCAGTAGCTGGGAAACATAAAAGTAAATGCAATTTTGAGGATTATTTTAGTGTTAGATGTTGTAACTTAAATTTGAAAAATATTTTTAAAAATGCTTTGGGAAACTTTCATTAATGACTATATACCATTTTCAGTTAAAACACCAGCATTTCTTGCATACCTCGTTCTGAGTACCAAGTGCTGGTACTTCATTTTTTCTTTTAAATTATGATTGTTATAAATATAGATATAGATGTACATTTCTTTGACTTTATAACTGCATTTATGTTTTACTTCTTAAGAAATAGAAAACTCAGTGTATACTAAAAAAATTATTTGTGTTGTCTTCCCAATTACACAGTTTCATAAAGGATATCTACCTAAGTCATGTTAAACTTAAATACAAACAGATCTGGTAATGGTGTCAGTGCTGAAATTACTTCATAGTAGTTTTGTAAACACACTTTAGTTTAATCTGTCTAACCAGGTATAGTTTCTGAAGGACAGTAAAGACCTTGGTCTACTGCTTTTCGTGTAGCATAATGAAAAGTTAGAAAGTAAATGAAAGTACAGTATTTGCCCTCTTTTTCCCCTATGCCATCATAGTTTTCTTTTAATATCTGTTTTCCAGATCATGAAAACATGTTATTTTCCCAGAAAGCCAGTTACTTTGATTAATGGGGCCAGACCAGTTCAAGGACAGATTAGGCACACAACCTTCTGGCGTAAGTCCTAGAAATGATCCTCAGTCTTCTTTTGGTCACCTTGGTATTCATGAATTTATTTACTGTGTCTTTTGTGAAAACAGAGCCTTCTAACACTTTTTTTTTAAATTTATATTTTTCCCTCTTTTGGAAGTTCCTCTCCCCCCTTGCCCTTGTCCCCGCTCTAGTCTCTCCATTTCGTCATTCATTATCAGTTGTTGGTCAGTTTTTAGCCCATTGGACTCTTCCTTTTCTTTTCTGGAACAGTGTCCTTTTTCTGGGTGAGGATGTGTTTTCCTGGGACATAGCAACCTGTGCTTAGTTTTCCAGGTATAGCTTTGTTGCAGGTAGCCAGTTCGAGCATGTTTGGTGTCTCCTCCTTCTTACCGGTTGTCTCCTTCATTCCAGTTTTTGTCACCCTTTGCTTCTTCATTGCTCCGCCTAACACTCTTTTTTTGTTTTGTTTTGTTTTTGAGACTAGGTCTTTGCTATTTTTGCCCGTGGAACCGCAGGCTCTCGTTGCCTGGGGTACTACAGACTCAAGCAATCCCCAGCCTCAGCTTCCCAGGTAGCTGGGATTACAGGCGTGCACCACCACACCCAGCTACTTTTTTGGAACTAGGTCTCGCTGTGGGCCCCAGGCGGGACTCGAACCGCGATCCCTAGCTCCGGCTGCTTCATAGGCTGAAGCTTACAAGCACGAGCCACGGTGCCTGGCCTCCGCCTAACACTCTTAAGAAGCACCCTATTTAAATAAGCTGGGCATGGTGGCGTGCAGCTGTAATCCCAGCTACCTGGGAGGCTGAGGCTAGGGATCACTTGAGTCTGCAGGTTCGAGAAAACTTTGGGCAATATAACAAGACCAAGTCTCTCTTTAAAAAAAATCACGCTATTTAAATAAATAAGAGAGGATTGGTTGATAAGTTATTGTTAGTAGGTAACAGACTATATCATTTTACTAAGGATATACCCCCTTTCTAGTATAAAAAGGTGAAAATTTGTGCTGTCTATTCAGCTCCTTTTATTATTCTTTAATTTATGAAAGCACTGTGAACTTGAACACTGCTTTACTTCCCAGAATTACTATTACATTCAATTTATATAGCTATTTGGAAGAAAGCAATCTATCCTTATATAATAAAGCATAGATCAGTTTGGCTAATACAGTTTGCCTTAACTAAATCAGATAACTTCTTTGATCGTGTTCTTTCCCACTGCGTTACATGAATCTGACTGATCAACCAGTAACCCCACCTATTTAGTATGGCAGGCAGTTTTCATCATAAACTAGCCTGTGCACACCATCTGATTGAGAGCTTGAACCTCTTTATCTTTGTATCTCCAGTCTGTGACCCTTGAATGCTGTGTTGCAATGCTTATGCCTCTAGGGGCCCTGCACAGAATGAGGATCTCTGTGGTTTGAAGAGTCTTGCTCCAGGTTCTACTATAGTGTCCATGAGACAATATGGCCCAGTTCCATCAAACCTTCTTCAAGAGAATCCAGAAATTTTAAAATTCTAAGTGAAAACTCTCAATTCTTAAATATTGAAAATGGCTGCAGTTTTATTAAAAAAAACTCCCTGTGTAGTCAAAACAAGGTATAGATACTATGAAATTCAACCTAAAAGTCAATGCTTACCACCTCTGAGCATGCTTTTTTCTTTTTGGGGGGAGACTAGGTCTCACTAGTTTGCCCAGGGTAGAATTGAACCCACGGACTCAAGTGATCCCTAACCTCAGCCTCCCGCTGGGATTACAGGTGCATGCCACCATGCCTGGCTCTGAGCATACTCTTCAAAAAGTACTTATTGAATTAAAAGTTTCTTGAGGTGCATTATAATACTGTTGCCATTAATAAGTACCATTTTGTTATTTCTGAGAAACATATCTGTCATGTAGTAAGAGCTTTTTAAGAAACTATGCTCTTATGATAGTACTTGTATACATTCTTTAACATTGCTACTGAAACCATTCACTCAATATAACTTTTTAAGGTTTATTCATGTTGTAGCATGTATCAGTATTTCATTGAATGTATACATCCATGTTGCATTTATTCATTCATGGTTGATGGATGTTGAGTTTGCTTATACTTTTTAGGCAACCGCTGTCAACATTTATGTTGTTTTCTGTGCACATAATTTATTTCTTTTGCTTATATGCAAGGTGTAACTTTGCTGAGTCATATGCTAATTACGTTTAACCTTTTGAAGGACTTTCAGACTTGTTTTCTAAAATGACTTCCATTTATATTCCTCTTTAGCAATGTGTAGGGTTCTGTTTTCTCAATTTTCTCACCAATACTTTTTTGTATAATTTGGGGTCTGGAAACAGTGAAATGATTATTCCTGTAATGGTAACAACATTCCCAGATTCAAAAAATACCAAGTTGTATCAAATAGGAAAGTTTTTGGATAACAGAGGAAACCTGTAATTCTTCACTGTTTCTATATGAATACTGCCATCAAACAAAACCAAGATTGAAGGTAGAACTAGAAATATTTGACCAGAGCATTTTTCACTCCTTAAGCTTTATACACAAAAGAAGCATTATTCCCCAAAGTTGAAACTCTTTCTACATGGAAAGTCTTAAAAACAATCTCAGCGAAAGCTTTCATTACTTTATAATGTTTTTCATTGGCATAGGGTGACCTTAACTGTCAGCACACCTGACCTGAGATATGAAGACAGCTGATCTGCTTTATTCTCTATACTAGACTTAGAAATTTGGAGTGTTTGTTCTAATCCTGATTTGCTGCGTGTAATTTTTAAAATTAATCATGTAAAGATTCTGTGAAATAGTGCTGTGTTCACAAATTGATTCATTTCTTATACACAGTGGGCTGAGTAGATGTTATAACTTACACTGTACTAAAGGAGGACACAATCTCATGAGATTAGGTAACTTGTTAAAAGTCTTCTGTAAATGCTGATTTCCTCATAGGGTTGTTTTTAAGAAATAGAAGAATAAAAGGCTAGTCATTAGATCTCTGTTGACTTCTTCATTCTTGCCATATATTGACCTCCACGTTTGATCACTGGTTTTTGAATAGCTGTCTTGAATCAGCGCTTACTGAGAATAACTTACTTTGAGAAATTACTCTTAAAACTTACTTGGATCTTGAAATTCCATACAGAAAATTCTCAAGGAAGAACTTTGTGCAGCACTGGATCCCAAATAATCAGGCTGCTTTTTTCTCTTGTAACCAAAATCACTTAGCTCACCAGAGCCTGCCCCTCTTGAGTGGATCAGGGGTGGGCTGTGTATGACTCAAGCCTAAGCAAAAGCCCTCCAGGAATGGGAAAGTTGGGTGGAGGTGAGGCACAATTGTGAGGCTATTGCCTTCTTGTTGCCACTTTTGTTTTTCTTGAGTGTATTTGACTTGTTGATTCTCCCCCTCCCTCCCCCACCAACACAAGGAATTATTGTTACACATTAACTTAATGCCAGGCAACAGCACTTACTTAGAAATCACACTGATGGTTTTTTTGTATTTTGTTCTGGACAAAGTTCAAAGCACTGATAATTGCCTGGTTTGAGCTATCCTGCTGAGCAGCTTGGCCTAAAATAAAATCTTACCTGCTGTGGTGTGACCTCTTTAGTGGCCTTTAGATAACTTGGGAAGGTAGAATGGGTCCTGTCTGTTTTTTTTCTGTCTTTTTAAAAAAAGGAAATAGCTCTTTAGCTATCTTAGTAAATATCCTAGTTAAAGGAAAATCCTTTTTTTAATTATTGTTCAGCGTTTAAGTTCCAGTGATAGAGTCTACAGAAAGTGACCAGTGCTTTACCACTCGGGAATTTGAATAGATATATTACTAATTTGTCATGGAATAGCTAACACCTTTCTGGGTGGGCACTAGGAATCAATCTTTTGAAAAGTGCACCCATGTATCATTGATTTTTGCTTTTTTAGGGTCCTTCTCCGTAATTGTTTTCATGACCGATTTGGGCATTTCTCTTCTTTATGGAACATAATAGAATCCTTTCCTAATAATGAAGTCCAGGATACCTGATTATGACTTTTTGTGACACTGAGTAGATGGTAATTTGTGTTATAAAAGATTGTACAATGAATTATGCTAGTTCCCAGCCTGCGTGACAGGCACCGGTAAAATTTTAGTGCTTGCTTTGTAAGAAAGAGTTTTTCTACTGGGAATTTTATTTACTGGCAGTGTTTCTGTCATAGGCATGATGTACTTAGGGATCTATATAATTTGGATCTTCCTGATTCAAGGCTACAACTTAAAATTACCAGTCAATCCATTCAGTAAGAAACCAATGCAGAGAATTAAGATACTGACATTGGAAAGCACCAAATTAAGGTTTGACTTTTTATATTTCCTCTGAAAATAACTTCTTTTAAATCCATTTGTAGCCTTCCATAATTTTTAACATGATTATTGTCAATTCAATATATCTTTCATTTATTGATTGATTTTTTTTTGTGTGTGTTTAAGGTAAAATTTAAGTTTATTCATCTGTTTACAACAGTGCACAAGAGACAAAGTGTTTCACATCATAGATTTCTCTTCCAGCTCCTTGAAATGTTCATTTCTTTGCCTCAAAAGAGAGACTTGACTAGACGGGAAAGGCAGGCAATGCTTAGACTACTCAAATAAGGATGGGGCAATGTTGAGGTCATCTTCCCAGGAAGGGGCTCAGGAGCTGTCAGCAGAGTTGGTTTCCAAGACAGTAATTGGAAGGGCACGCTCTACTCCTGGACACCTGACCTGGCCAGGGCTGTAGTTATCCCACCACTCTTGCACAGTGGCACTTTAGTTAGTCCTGGTGTCTTGCTGGGTGTAGTGGAGGGACTTGCTATAATTTTTCTTGAATTCTCACCTGATTTTCACTGTGTTCACTTCACTGCAGATGATCAGGATTCTAATTGGGACCTTATCAGGTAGCTTGCCCTTTTTAAGACATTGTACAGTCTGCTAGCAAAATACTGGAACTTGTTTTTCCTATGCTGGACCAGGTCTGGAAAACATTTTCAAGATCATCTCTCACCTCTGTCTTGATACTTTCCTCTTTCTCATAGGGCTGTAGTTCTTGTACTTTACAAATAACTGTCAGGAGGTGAAACACACTTCACTCTGTCATGATGCTAATCCACTTGAGAACTTCTGTTCCTGTCTGTTTCACTCCAGGATCCTAGCCATCCCAGATAACCTTGGTCAGTCAGTTCATGATGACAGAGTCCTCCTCTGCCCTTTTTTCCTTTTGGGGGGCATCTGTCAACTTGTACAAGTTACTTGAAGTATGGAAAATAATATCCTTCTCCAGGTCTGTCCCCTACATTTCTTTGTAGACTCTGTTAATTTCCTGCAGCTCCTGGTTTGTCCTGGAGCAGGTAATCCCAGTGAGAATCTCCTCATTGGGACCTAACCCCTTCATGGAGGCTTTCAGTATCAAAGTATGATACCAAGCAGATAATTTCAATAGCCCAAAATCACAGTCTCCAGATGGTCGGACAAAGTTGACTTCAATGATGATGCAAGTTTCTTTTTGGTCTTTTTCTGGGAGCTGAAGGCAACAGCCCATCTCCTTTCAGTGCTACAGTTGGTCAAAATATTGATGATGGTGATCTCATCCACACCTTTGGTCTGGATGCTTGTTTCAGTGTTCAAAGCATCTGTGTCAGCATTGATTTGGTATATGCTTTGATTGACCTATATGCATTTGATGGAGCATGATCACCCTCCAAGATGAGCTTGCCCAGAGTTTCATAAACAGTAGACATTTTGAAAGAAGCTGGGCAGGGGCCAAGTGATTATATGCCCCTAGATTTGGAGCTGTATAGTCTCTTTTAATATATGGTCTCATTTCAGAAATCTTGGCAAATCTTTGGTCATGATAGAATAGGCATAGCATTTGTGGAATTGTGTGATACATTTTATTGGAGGTTTCTAGTTACCTGGAAAGTTGAGGGGGAGGGAAAAGAGAGAGAAAAAGAAAGGGGAAGGGAGGGAGGGA